>VMRN01000034.1:2731616-2815806 GCA_010277015.1 Poeciliopsis turrubarensis
TCCATCCATCCATCCATCCATCCATCCATCCATCCATCCATCCATCCGTTCATCATCATACAAGGAAAAAGGGATATGCAAAATTTCTGGAATGAAAAAAATAATAAATTACATCCAGCAATTCTACCACACAGAGAGAAAAGGTGAACCTCTCTGTGAATCCACACAGCACAATCGGTACACAGCGCCATATTGTTGCTTTTCGGGCTTCAAACCCTCAAAAGCATCACTTTGCAAGACTGAACAACTGATTTTGCCCAAGCGAGGAGCAAATAATGAGCGTGTGCAGGTAGCAGCGAGGCAGGAGACGACTGGCAGAATTTGTAACCTCGGTGTCGGGAACGCAACCGTCTGCTGGGGGCCACGTTCGTCCGCAGCCGAGAAACCCGCGCTCCGACCACAGGAGGTTCAAACTCAAACTCGGTGCGTGCGGTCATGACTCGCTTGTCAGGTGCTGGTTGCTTATTAGACTCTTAATTGTCTCTGTGATTCATTTGAGAAGCCCTTCTGCTCGCACTCTCAGTTCGTTTCAACACCTTCACAAAGTGCGATATTGTCCTGAACGCCTGCTTGAGCAGAATAACAAACAATTATAAACTCATTCACTCCCGTGTGACACAGCTGAGCTTCCTGAAAGTAGCGAAGGTGGCGAATGATTGATACATCTTTATTTCCCCCTCAGGCTCTCGGCAGCAACATGCAGCCGTACGGCAGCCAGCCGGGCCGGTCTCGCTGCCGACACAATTTCAGTAACTCGACACGTTCGAAGCTTTCGACAAATAACTGAGGCTATTTAGAGGTTATATGGCGGAATTGTTTATGTCTCTTGCAGATTTACAGATTGTGCAGTTTTTCTTCTGAAGATAAAGTTCATAGAATATCTGGAGTGACTCAAAGATTAGGATCCTGGGAAGGAGGCTTTCCAGGCTGAATGAATGAGATCAACCAAATGCCAGTGACAACATGCAAACAGCTGCTTGATAACTACTGGATTGCACAAACACCCATAAAAACAAAAGTCAAGAATGACTTTAATCATTTTTGATTTGCCATTTTTTTAAAGTCGGAAACTAGATTGAAAAACAATCAACCACAGCGAATCATTCTTGTTTGGGTCTCATTGTATCAGAGAAATATCTGCTGAATCATAATTAAATTAGCAAGCTTAGACAATAACATCTGCTAATGCACACTTTCAACGCTTGCTCGAGTGTCACTCGCTCGGGGATCTTGAACCGAGGTCGACTCGTTGAGGGACATTCGACTCAACAAAAACTGCCAAAAGAGCAATTTTCAATTTCACATTTGCAAATTTCAGTTCGGCTAACGCAGCAGCAGTGCAAGTCATCTTTAATTTGTTTTTGTTTTTGTCAGGCCACATTAAAATGCAGCGGAGCGAAGCTGCAAAAGCTATGTAGTGACACAGATGCAAATGATATGAGGACTGATGCCGTGTCGTTTGCACGATGGAAATCACTAAATGAGTGGCAATGCGTCAATAGGGGCTGGATTGAAGATTTCAGCTTGTAAAACTGAGGTATGCAAAATCAATTTGGAGCCAGGACTGGTAGCTTGTCCTTTTCTTAAAGCGTTCATGTTGTCGAAGTTGCTGCTAAAGGCCAAATAAAAACTGAGAAAACAAAAAAAAATGCTGTAATCTTGCTTTTGAAGCAACATAAACATTCATATATATATATATATATATATATAAATACACATATATAGGACAATGGGAACAAGTTGGTTTAGAGTTTACATCTGAACTCATTATAGACTTAAAGATTGACAGCATGTGTAAATGGAAAGAGGTGACTCTTAAGACCGTGATTTATTTCTCAGTGTTTCCTCGTCTCTCTGTCTCCTAAGCCCAAGGTGTGCTGTGGCATGCACGGTGCTGGCCGCCTGCCAGCGCTGTCACCGAACAAAGAATTGATGCACTCCCCTCCGGGCTTTTCCTGCCCATCATTGACTTTGACTAGAATGAAAAGCCTCACTGCCAGGAAAGATTACATGTCTTCTTTAAAACCTTCCTGTGGCGGTGCCAACTGCGGGGAAAAACACCGGGCTGTGAGTCGGGAGAGACAGAGGGTGGAAAAGGGGAGGGTCCCGGTCATAATAAAAAAGCATTGTAGGAAAACATGAATTTGGGGTTAAGTGTCGGAACACAACCCCGCTCCTACCCCGCCGCGTAAATGGCGGTTTAGATGGAGAATGTTACTTTATAGGGGTGACAAATTGCAGGTATCTGTTGTGGCTTCGGGTGAGCATTTTGAGGCAGATTGCCAAGCTTGCCCCGGCTTTGAGTGACTGCTGCACCTGACCGTGCACAATCCACCAGATCGGCTGCCGTCACCGGCCGACAAACGCGCTCTGCCAACGAGGAGCAGCGCGACCTCTCGGAGACCCTCCCACTTGGCAACCTCGCCCAATGATGTCTGCAGGAAATATCTCCGACCATCCATTTTCTTCCCTTCTGTAAGCTTTTTAAATAAGATGATGAATGATGTGGTATCTCCCAGCAGCATGGCCACACACACAAGGGGGATTTATGCGTTCATTTGACCCATGCTGCGGCCAGAAACCTAGATCATTTTTGCACTGCTGTTTGGTTTTTCTTTTCAGTCTCTGTTTCAAGGCAGCAACAGGGGATCCATTTGTGGACGATATTTGTTTTAGTTGCGCCGTGGAAACCGTGCAGCTGCTGAAACGCGAACGCGACTGAGAAAATGTTCGGATTTTGCCACTTTTGTCAGGCATTTAATATGTTTCACTTGGCGTTGCGTTCAAGACTAAACAACACATTTTAAACAGTTTGTGAGAAAATATTGGAGATCTTTTTGTGTGTGCGTGTGTGACTTATTAGAAACACAGACCACATAGCATCGTCGTCATCAGTTCAGGGGTTTTGTTTTTTTTTTTTTGGGACATTTTACCTCCTGATGAAGTGCCACACACTGAACGCCCCAGAAAGTTTTCAGGTTTCTGGAACATCCTGTGTCCTGCAACCATTTATCTTACCTGCAGTGGATAACTCTGCTCCCAACTTCATTTGATGTAAATTCAGATTAGTCTTTCAAAAAAAAAGTTTCACTACTTAATACATCTTTTAAACATTTGCTTGGACCTCTCACCGCTGCGCTTTCGAAGGAGACAAAATTGCTTTCTCGTTTGTAAAAGTCCTGATTGGTGTTCGCAGTGTTGGCCTGCTGACGCTTAACTCTGATTTCTGTAAACAGCTGATGCAGTGTCAACACGAGCAAGCTAACTTTAACAGCAAGTAAGTAAAGTAAATATTTATTAGCGGAGACGGTGACTGCTGAGCGTGGCTTTAGATTAAGTGATAGCATTATTGGGTCAATACAAATGAGCACTTGTGTAATTTCCTCAGCAGATGTTTGGGAATCGCAGCGTCATCTGATGCAGCCCGACTTTAATCCACTACAACATCAGATGTGTGCGTTGGATAATTTTAAAATGTATTCGGATATTAAATTACCGTCACCAGATTCTTTAACTGTTTTAGAAAGTCTAAATATATATATGAGTAAACAACATGTACTTGATTTTATGTGCTGTGACATACCTGTAATTTTAATCGGTTATTAATGGAAAGACAAAGATCACAAGGACATCACTACTAATGATGCTCGCCTGGTAAAAATATTAAATAAATAGAGACAAAAGGACGGCTGGATGAAAACTTTATTAATCCCTTTGGAACCTTCTTTCCACTGCTGTCTCGCATGCAGCACTTTTAATTTAACACAATAGACTTAAAACATTGATTAAAAAAAAACAAAAAAACATTAACATTGATACCCCCAATCCTGCAGACCCTCTTTTACTGCTACTGTTGATCAATAGTCTTGACCTTTGAGGTTTCCCTGAAGTTCATCCCATCCATTACTTGAAACCATTTAAAAATGCTGTAAGCATTATGTGCTCCTCAGATTAACAACAGATCTCCATAATTTGGCCGAGTGGCAGCCGATTTAAACAGCTTTCTGCTGCGTGTCTACTGCGCTAATCGCTTTGGCCATCGGGGCAGAGAAGCTCCTGCTTGCAAGCTGCTACTGCCAATTATACATCACAAATGCCAAGACACAGGTCACTTTCCCTCCTCGAGGTCGTAGGCACACAATGTAGCGCCGGTGCGCTTGTGGTGCGATTGAGTAATGTCCTAATGAATAAATCACACATGCCGAGTCTGGCTTACAGGCTGATTGTCTGTGGGACTCTCCTCCACGCAGGCGTCCTGACGAGACCACCCACGCTGAGGAAACAGTGCATTCGTCTCCATTCCAGCAAAGTGTGTCATTATCTCTTTGGCTGCTATAAGAGAAATGCTGCAATAACTTATTTAAGGTAAAGGATTTTACATGTTTTTTTTTTTGTGTGTGTGTTTTTTTTTCTTCTGACGAATCCTGAGTCCCTGAGAGATTCATTGTTTCTTGGCATTAAGACATATTTAGACTAGATCTCTTGTTCTAGCCTTGCCGGTTTCTGAGGCATAGGAAGGATTCAGGACGAACGGATGATTGGACGTAGGTGGTGCTTGAAGCTGGAAAGTCTGTTGTGAAGGGTAAGCAGCTTCCCCTCCTCCTCTGACCGAACTCTCCTTGGCTACGGGTTCTTCCCCATGTGCCAAGCCCTGCTGAGAAGGTCCAGAGTTAAACCAACAAATGGGCTGCATGATGAAAGGGGCGAGCAGCAGGGGGGGGGGGCGTGCCACGACCCCAGGGTCGTCTCTCATTCCTGATGACTCTATCCTTAGCTCCCCTCTTATTGGCACGAGGTACTCGCCAACGGAGCAGAAACCGTCCTGCTTTTTTTTAACCGAACAATAAAAGTCCAATGGAACTCGACGCAGGCTTTGGGCTCAAGAGAAAAAAGGTTAAATCAATTTAAAGCGTCTTTTGGGCAAATCATACACCTATGCACGCGCGCTCTGATGAAACCGAGGGGCCGCAGACGTTTTACGAAGCCCGAACTGAACCCATCGGCCTCGTGCGCGGCCGGCTCATTTGTCAAGCTTTTCAATCTGCCGCGTCTCGGCGGAAGTCACCTCTGTCGGCTCCAGCCACCCAGAACTTGACTCAACTGTGAGAAAATGGGCGGGGTGGGGCAATGGGAGGTATTTTATCTCGCAAGCATCTTCTGGTCATGCAGTGTATCGCTGTGGGCGAATGAGGTGTGCAAAGGGGAAGCTGGGGGTGGAGGGTGCGGGGGGTAGAACGAAGGAGTGGTTCTTTGAACCAAAGATTGATGCAAAAGGGCCAATCGAACCAAGATACAAACGACTATTGTCTGTCAATGTGTTGAAATGTTTGAAACAGTGGGAGTGGAATAAAAGACGCGGAGAAAAATGTAAAGTGACCACCCAGGGTTGAGAATATAGCCGCAGGCAGGAAAGTGGGCTGTGAGTAAAAACGATCTTGGCTTGTGACACGTCCCTGCAGCGGGCTGGACGACTTCCTGATGATAAGACAAAGCATTCCTGCAAAACCTCCGTAAAAGAAATAAATCATCCAACAACAGTTTTTTAGCTCAACATTCATATTCTGAGCTCACATTTTGCACGTTTGTTCATGCTGAACGATTCCAACGAAAGCAACAGAAACAAACACAGCTATGCACCAGGACATATTATTTGTTTTTCTTCATGCACACCACATTTTGCTCCGCTCCACAGGATGTGAGGCGTGACAGAATACACATATTATTTTATTTCCCTGATCAAAAGCTCCTTTTTCTACTCCTCCCCCCCCACCCACCTCCGTTTTGGTTTTAGCAGATGGAGCTCATCAAAAAAACAGAACGACTTGTTAATGCTGGGACAGCTCAGCTGGAAAGTTATTTTCGAATGCTGGTCCACTGAAGAGACAGAAAGCAATGCAGCACCAGCTCCAGAGCTTTCCGCCATCGCAAAGGAGTCGATCCCTAGAAAGGTTCTGCACGTCGAGCAGAACAGGTCTGCTTCACTTTTGCTCAGATAAGGATGCGCCGGAGGGACGGTACCACGAGCCTCTCCGCGTTAGACGACCCGATGGCCCTCAAATGGACGCGAGCACACCAAAGTGCTTCAGTTTGACCTGAGACGTGTTTTAACTCTGGAAATGTTCAGACTCTGCACCAGGGTGGCCAACCTTCAACCTTTCATTGTACTGATAGGTAAAGACTGAGGAACCTGAGTATTTTGCAGCCCGATGTGAGATTTTTTATTTATTTATTTATTTTTTTTTTCTAATTTCTAGGAGCATGATTATGCAGTGGAGACTAAAGCATTCATATATTAAAGTTTATGAACATTTTCCACAAAAGTCATCTGACAAAAGTATTGTTGGGCTCCTGGAGGTTCGTCACCTGAATGAACTGGTGACAAACCGCATAGCGGCTAAGCGTAGCCGCATTTACTCTTGGAGCGGCTAAGAGTAAATGTATTTTTCACGGTTTTCACCAACAAACTGAACGCAAAATGAGGACCATTTTCTTCAAATTCTAATCAGAAACGTCGGCGCAAATTGTCATTTATTTGAGAGACAACATGTGATCAACAACCGGATGTTGCTTCTGGCAGAAAAGACGAAGAAGACGACGGGAAGCAGTGCGAGAATGGCTCCGCGTGAACAAATAATGCCGACGCCGCAATTGCAAAATTTCCGAAATGGCGACAAAGTCTCGCGCACATTTGTTACAGAAGCTCGGCTGGAGATGCCGAGAGGTAATTGTCATGTTTGTGCACATGCAGCCACTCAATTATTCCCGGGTAAATATGCAAACGCAATTTGATGAGGCCAAGTATTAAGTGCACAAAACCACGCTAATTGCAGTTCAGCGTTCGAACATTCCCTTCTGCTTCATCAGCGCACCCAGACAGAAAAACGATCCTGGTGTTTAAGCACCGGGCTTGGAGCTCGGCAAGGTGAGCCGTTCCGTACGTACGCAAGCATTTAGTTTATGAGCTTCGAAATGTTTTTCAGGCCAGCTCATGGTTGACTGTGTGCCCTGCCAGGTTAAACACATCACTGTTGGCCAGCTGCATGCTCAGAGGTCCCGGCGAGCTCCCCTGCAGGTCTGGCGCAACGCATTATGTGGACAAAAAGACGTTGACATCATTACGATTTAATCTCTCTCCGGGTAAATTGCATTCACTCGTCGCTTTAATTCCGCGCCTCTGATCGTCTGACAGTAGTAGCACCTCTTCTACTATCCCGACAGTGAAAACCGTGCAGTCATTTGCCTTGAGGCGGCCAAACGGTTCCTTTGTTTTGATTTTGTCTCCCTCTTTCTCTCTCTCTCTCTCTCTCTCTCTCTCTCTCTCTCTCTCTCTCTTTTTCTTAAAATACAATTGAATATTTACTGCTTGACTCATGCCGCCTCTATTCATTCACAACAAACTTGATAGTACGGCTGCAGTGCCTGTTTTGGATGACTGACACCACCTTGCAGCAAGGGTGTAATTAATCGGGACAAAGCTGCGCTTTGCCTCTGACAGCTGAGATTGATCGTTGAAGTTGCTCAAGCTGACCGGGTTTGTCAGGTCAAAGTTATGACTGTCATCTGCAGCGGAAGAAAGGGGCCAGTGACAGCGTACTGTATCAGTGTGATGGATAACGTAGCTGGCGACGGCTATTTGTCGTCTGGAAGTGGAACGCGTCGGTCTTGAGCGCTGTGATTATTTATTCTTTTCTGTTGGGTTTTGTCTTTAGACCTTTCAGAGATGTCACGTAAAGAAGGGGAAGAAGAAGAAAAGAGCTGCACATGAATGCTGCTGTGCATCTCCGTGTTTCCATTTTGTGAAACTAATCCCAGAAGTAAGAGCAATGCAACGGTGCAGAGAACCTGGCGGAGTTCTCCAGGCTCATTTGTCAAACTTTTTTTCCTTTTGTTTTTGATTGTGAAGAGATTAACCGATATTGTGTTATAATGAAGAAGAATAACAACTGACAGATCGCACACACGCACACACGCACACACACACACACCAAAAGTGAAAAATAGCCTCCTATGGTTTCACATATCTTGTTTACCCATAAAATTTATTTAGCCTTCCTCTGGCTTATGACAGGTTTATGACAAACTCCAGCAGGCGTTGTTTAGTGTGGAGGGTTGGGTTCCACTGAAGCACGCTGTGGTTCTCTGCCAAAGTTAACAAAGAAGTGATCTACGGTATCATACCATCTGTTGTTTCTGATCTGTGACTCAGTGTTTTTGGACGACGGCCAGACGCTCTACCTGCTTTCCTTTCTCTGCTGCTTACCTGATAATCGTCAGACTGTCATAATTTCCCCTGGTGATCCATGTGAATAAATGTGAGAATATTCAGGGTAGTGAGGACAATGCGGGGACTTGTGGTGGCTTGACTTGTCACCTCAAAGCATAAAAAAGAACAACAAAAAAATAATAAGTAAATCTGTGTTAAAATCTTTTTTATTTTTTTTTTAAAGACATTTGGGATTTTCACGGTGGTAGGACAATATCATGGTTCAGTTTCCTCTTGCATCAAAAATAGACACCTGGTAGTTTCATTTCAGTGCAGGTAACTGTGAGTCCACATCCACTGAGTCTGAAGATGGTTTTATGTTTGTTTTAGCTTTGCACTGAACTGGGACCACCACACCCAATATCAGTTTGGATTGGCTACGGAAACTGTTTCTCGCAAACAGGACGTAGCTACGATGGATGGATGGTTTTTGTACACTTTTACTGTTAAAAACACACATCCAGGTCTATTTCGTCACCTGGAGGGCACTAAGCCAAAAGTAACGCCGATAAAGTGAGCATGTAAGTAAAAAGTCACAATGCGCTTCACAGGAAGGACAACCCCAACAATTTGGGACGGTTATTGTAATTTGCACAAACTCATGGATATGACATGCATTGTTGAAATGGAAACTGTGCACTGTCTGGAGAATGAGATTTCAAAAATGCTCCAAAATCCAAATATTGGCATGGTCCATGACAGTGGTGAAAATGATAAAAGTTGTTTTTAAGAAAAAAAAACAACTTTCTTGTCGGCTCAAAATTTTATGCGACTCTTGACTTGTTACAATGTTATTACCGTAAGGCAGAAGTGTAGCAAATCGTGTTTCCATCACCAGCGCATGCAAAAACTTTGTCAATGTTCCACTAATGTCGAAGAAATTGAAGTATTTCCATGAAATCGCATGTGACTCATCAGACGATAAGTCATCAAAAACATTTTTGTGCTACGCTGCTGGGAGTTGAACACTGATCAGTTTCGTACGGCTCTTGATTTCTCTAGTTTGCAGTTCAAACACGACCCAAGCAACAGATGCATCGGTTTTGATGCATCCAAGGAGCTTCTGACGTTTGATGCGCATAAACGTCATATTCAACAAATTTGAAGATGCCTTCTGATTAAAAATACTTTTTGAAAATAACAGGTATAAACAGGCATGAAACATGCATTTCATTCAGTCCAGGTTTTTGTTTTAGAAATGTGACATTCGTATCCTAAATAGTGTGTTTTCATTAGTTCTACATGGAAAATCATTCAAACTGAATAAAGGGTCGCCACTGAGACGAATTAGCTCCTTAATATTTTTTCCCTGTGTCCATGAATAGTTTGCCGGGGTATTTTTTCCTCCATCACTTCCTCGTTTGGCCGAATGCTGGGGGTAATGCTCAGACGACGGCTAACATGCTGCTGCCATGTCCGCTTTATTCTGCCCACTCTACCTCCAGTCCTGTACACCGCTGGCTGTCAATGCTGCCAAACCACAAGCTTTATAAGTCAACAACCTGGATGAAAAGACTCGGTGAGGACGGAGGTCCTGCTCCAGGGACGGACTCAGATGACACGCTAAGAAATGCCCAGCATGACGGCTTACGCCTTGTTATGCGGTGGAGAGGAGCTGCCCCTGCCCTCGGCAGCTACAGCTGATCAGCATTAGAGATAAATTGATACATGTGAGGTGGACTTTGCAGTCCCATGCAGTCCCACATTGTCCCATAGTTTTTAGATTACACTTGGGATTGTGTAGATCCGCCGCTCCCCCGTTTTCCTCACAAACGTGACCCCCATCCCCACACTCCCAGGTTTTTTTTCTTTCTTTTTTTTGGGGGTGGGGGGGGGTTTCCTCCCACACACACAGCTCTGCTGTTAGGAAAGCTAACCTACAGATCCATAGTTAGGAGAAATATAAGCTGTTGACGAATTGGCGCTACGTCTGTGGGCGCTTCTTGACCTGTCGGAGCACGTTTCCCTCCGTTCAGCAGGAGTGTTGGCCTCACTTGTAATCAGCTGCCAACAGGCTCAGCTGGGATCTGCAGATATGTGTCACAGTGGAAAGCGTCACTCAGGTTTGCCTTCATTGGTCAGTGAGTATCATCATGGCTACCTCCAGATGTGCTTTGGTGCTCTGGTATTAACGACACATGTCACTAAAAGGAACAGCGTGTGTCAATTATCAACCGAGTGGCCGCAGCAGAGATGGGAATCGGCTCAGGTTCCCTCCATGAATGGCTCAGTGAATTCAGCTGGAGGTGTTCGGTTGAACCGTGTGCGGACAACGTGGCAAAGAAAAAATCAACGTTGTCACCATGAAAGAGTAGATCTGTTAATGACCTAAAACTTTGTGTAGGTACCAGTTACGTGGTCGTTGCGCCAATTTCTTGGCAAAAGGGGAAAAAACTTGGAAAAGTGGGGGGAAAAATATAGAACTTTGAAGTTATGCTCTTGTTATTCGTAGGTCAACAAATGTTTGCTGCATCCGACGAAGACCGATTGGAATGGTGTCAACAATGCAGGTGCCTGCAGGAGAGACGTTTTGCATGTGGGACGTTTGTCCAGCATTGAACAAATGGGGAAAAGCCGAAAAATTGCTGCTTGGAAAATCTAAGAGGAGAGGAGCGGCAGAGAAGGTGCGTTCAGAAATCAGAGAAATAATACGGTTGCAACAAAAATGCCAGAAACTGAAACGCAGTTAAAGTCCTTTCAGACTCTTTTCGCTTTGATCCGAAATTTGGATTTCACTGTTTCTCTCTGGAGATTGATTTGACTCATTGATAATTCAGTAATACACAGTGGTTACTCTCTACCCTAGAATTAATCTCTCAGCGCATGCTGGGGGAAGTGCCAGCCTCTGCACATCCCGCGCAGAAGATTACACACCGTCTCTGGCCATCTGCCATGCCGCCATGTTGGCACCGATTCGTACTCTGACACCGTATCGTATTTTATGTAACAGTTAATTGAAATTACACAGTAAAAACTCCACAGCCCTGTCCAAATCAAGTTACTCTGTAGAATGCGCTTTACAATACATACCGAAATTTTAAAGCGCTTGGCTGACAGTAGAGTGCACCGCATCTGTTCGGGACATTAACTACACAGATACTGATGCTTTCAAGCATTTACTTCTATTTATTATGAGTTTATGCTTATAGCTAATGAAAAAATGACATGGAAGACTATAAGGCCTTTGAAAAATGTTTTTTTTACACGTAAAATATTGTGTCATGAGGCATAACTGCTAAAAGATTATTTCTAAAAAGGGCTTTTGATCTGATAAATGACCTTCATCATGCCACAAATTACAATTTGTTGAATATGACTCTATGTAATGTATCTACTTCTAAAGAAAGGAGAGGTGTGTGTTTTATATCAGAGATGGACTTTGACTCTGACAGATAAAAAAAAAAAAAAAAAAACAAAAAAAAAAAACAGAAAATCACCTGATTTTTAACAAATACAGGTTTTCTCCAGATCTTTCCTGTTTCGGGGCTGTCGCTAGGCAACGCAGAGTTTTAGCTGCTGTCAAACATTTTCTACGCCGTTCCCGTCTTGACGCGGCTTCTTCCTTACCCTGGCTGCGCGTTTTGGCGTCACCGTGATCCCGGAGCCGTGACTCTTCTTCAGCGCTCTGACTGGGGGGACTCAGGTCGTTGCCCAACGTCTGCTGGTACTCGGACCGGACCCCAAAGCACGAAGTTTCCACCGCCACGGTTCACAGTGGGGATGGCGTCCTACAGACCGTCTCATCCTTCTTCTTTCTCCAAACACGGCGAGTGGAGTCTGTGCCAAAAAGTTCTGCTTCCGTCTCATTTGACCTCTTGACCCTTGCCTCCTACGGATCAGTGTTCAGTATCACAAGACCCACATGTCTTATCACTGTATTTGTTTCATAGTGAAGTAAACGGCAAACGTTTTCAGTGGAAGTTGCCTTAAAGGTGATTGCCGCGGTTTATTTGGAGGTTTGCCGTCATACCTGCACAATGGACAGCAGGTTTGACAAAAGTGTCTGCTTTCAGGTTTTGTTGATGGATGGCCAAGAAGAACTTCTGCTATTTCATTACAAACAGCCCTAAATCAAACTTGTCACAAATTTCCGGATTTAACGAGGCATCTGGTTTTTAAAGAGACACAAATGTATTATGAGCAACCACTGAGAAGGGTTATTTTTCACATCTGCGATAAGGATCTCAGAAGGATTCCTGCGCTGCAGACAAACTAGCGAGTCTGTTTTCCCCCTCAGCGAGCACACAAACGTGTTGTTATTGTTCTAAAAATAGAACAATAGGTGATGGAAATGGACATGAATAACATAATAAATAATTTCAGGGTTTAGCTTGGCAGTCACTTTGAGAAAGTCTCCAGGACGTTCAAATCACCATCCACAAAACTGCCTGTTTTGTGGATGGTGTAGAAGTAGAAAAACTGCTATTTGTAGCACTCGTGGAAACCTGCAGCAACTATTGATTTATATATACAGCAATAAAAGAAAAAAAGTTTCCTCTCATGGTTAACTCAAGGTCATCTTTGTGGTTTCTCCCAAATCATCTGTGGGTGGGGAGTGAGGCGCTCTCTGTCCCACTTTGTGCAAAACAAAACTCCACCTCTTTGCACCACAAATAGCTTTTAGCCAAATGCGTAACGTCATATTGACAATAAAACAATGAAATATGGGAACTTACGTTTGTTGCATTTGCAATTTTAGACTAACTTATCTGACTTTTTCGATTAACTCAGTGTGCAGTTTGGATTAATGGTTACAGACAGTGTTATTGTTGCTATGGTGCATAAAATTTACATATGATGCACTGATTTATTTACATACATGTGTCCTTCTTGCATGAAAACCACACCGACTGCAGTTCAAGCACTCCTCTTTGACAATAAAGTTGCTGTTTGAGAAAATGTTTTGTTTTGTTTTTTTTTTTCAGTTAAAAGCTGTAATGATGGAGAAAACCTTATGCGGTTTTCTCTGCGTCGTCGTCTCTGTGCCAAACCTGAACAGAAATTCAGACAAGTAAACAGAACAACAGGCTGAGTCATTTTAAAAGCGTGCTCGTCGCAGGGAGACGCCACTTTCCTCTGTGTATGTGGAGCAGCCAACGTATCAGTGAAGTAGCGGAAGGCTAACAACCGATTTTTAATAGTTTGGAATAACTCAAAATAAAAATATGTGTAGGATACAGGGTTGCACGAGCCTGTATTTTACATTTCTACAAACTCACAGTAATACGACATCTTTGAACCATGGATCTGTTTGCCGATGATACCTTCACTTTAATTTAGCTGCACTACAGACATGCCAGGCGACAACAACATCAGCATGAGCCTAAATGCTTGGTAAACGCTTAGCTCTGTGAGTAACATGTTAATTGATTTTAGTTGCTTCACTGCCTAATCAAAAAAACTGAAATATATTCAGCATGTCTGCTTTCATTGTGTGCTTTTACTCAACCATCCTTCTTCCCATTTCAGATTCTAACGTCTGAAGCCTGCAGCTTGTCCACCTGGAGTCCATCAGAAGTGCCACTTTGGGCCCTGGCAGCTGCACCGCTGCACCCTGGGATACCGGACACCCCGGGGATGACGACTCTGATGAATCGGTGGGCTCCCTGCCCTGTGGCCTCCGTCAGATCCATCCTAGTGGGAAACAAGTGTGTCTGGCTGACCCCAGACCAAACACACTCCAAACCTACACCCATTCGGGCGCACACTTCCCGTGGCCCCTGCTGGCCGCCGCATCATTAATACCAATTGGCCTTTCTTTGTGGCTGCAAATATTTTTCACGTGTTCCACCTTGGGTCTCCGTGGCCACAACAAAAGCGCTCCTCTCTTTGTAGTGGGAGCAGGAGAAAAGGGACATTTGTTTAGATGATTTGTGAGACTTTTCAGGAGTCTGTGCTGGGATGTGTGTTGGGGGGCATGATGGGGGACTCAGATCCCCTTCTGCAACGTCCATTTGATGGTTCCTTTATTGTGTCTACAACACAGCCAGCAGGGGAGTCTCTTGAACACCAATCAGCCACACACACACACACATGCACACACACACGCAGGCTCAATGTCATAATAAGGCAGAAGGTGTTTGCTCTTGACACATCAAGAAGTTGAACTCACGGGATATGAGTAGACACACCTCCACTGGGATTATTTGAAAAAATGACAAACATTTCTCCAAAAACATTTGAAAGTCTACTTTAGATTCCCTTTCATGTAAATTGCTTGGGACACAACAACACAATCACTGACAGCGAGCTGGACGAATTAGCATGTGCGGTTCTGTATTTCACAGGCCAGACAGCCCCTTCCCTGAGCTCCTGCTTTGTTTTCTAGTCAGACGGTTTCCCAGAAAGCGGGCAGCCCCGATGCCACTGTGTCGTGTTTTCTTTTCACTCAGCATATTAGACATGGCTTCACTCTACCCTGATGCTGGTATCAGCTTTTGTGCAAGTGACTGAGCCTTTTGTCTGCATCTGCGCAAGCTTAAATCTCGGCCGCACCGCTTGTACGTGCATCCGTGTCCCGTTTTCCTGAGCCGCGAGCCGTTGCCAAGACACAAACCATGTTATCGAGTTTATCAGATAAGACGCTGCCATTACCTCGTCATATTTACTTTGGGTTTGACAAAGATAAATGTCTAAGACTGCCGTCGATTCTTTTGCACTTATGACATGAGCTGCATAGATTGACAAGGGAACTAATATTCAATGATTCAATCTGACTTTCAAAAGAATGTGCCGTGTCTGTAGAAGTTGACCTCCTTCCAGTGGTTATATGACTAAGACCTTTTTAATTTTTTGAGGTACTGAGCGATATGTTTTCAATGCAGATATGGTTGACGTTTTCCAAAAAGTCGTTCTTCGTTTATATCAGTAAAAAAAACAACAACAAAAAAAATCCCCACGACCAAAGCAATGGTTGCAGAAAATCGATTGCGTGCTGGAGGGATGAAATGAAGTTTTCAACGATTGGATCGGATTTTACCCAGTCGCTAACATTGACGTATCTAAGGAAGCTGCGCTATGACGCTTACTGTAAATTGCGGGCGCTGTAAAAATCCGTCCTCCACTGCGAAGAGAGAAGAGTCAAGCCGAACAACATATTTGTCAGCAATAAAATGTCTCATAAATTCCTCTTCCTCCAACTTTAATTTGCTCAACTTTTGGAAGCATGGTGAGCTCAGTGACTCAACGGCTTGGTTTGCTTCCTCCTCTGCCGTTGTCAAACCACAGGCAAACTACAATGCTAAAACAGCACAGAGAGTTGGCATCGCCCCCCACAAGCGTGGAAATGAAACTTTCTGCCATCCAATGTTCCATGTTTAGTGTTTTCTTACAAAATGTGAAAGGTTAGTTTACTGTGTCGTCTACAACGAGCATCAGTCGAGGGCCTGACCTTGAGTTCTGGATCTGACTGTGTTGGACGATCCATTGAATCCTCCAGGTCAGTGCAGGTGAATGTTTTGATTCCACCCTTTGGAGCGAAGGAGCTTTGATTATCTGTCTTTGAAATCTGCATGATTAAGTGAGCAATCGTGCACCGTCCAGAGACAGAACATTTTTTTCAGTCTTTTGCTATCAGGGGTTCCGAATGCATAGCAGAAAATAATACAAAACTCAGATGCATGCTGTGGTCTTGAACGTTTGATCTTTATTTGTTTTGCCTCTGTTCAACGATCACAGAGAAAGCTTTGAATTTGGCTCACGCACCAACCTCTGTGCTCTAAATCAAGGCGTTCAGGAGGGATTCTGCTCCACCGGCAAAGTGCACAGCGGCGCGGAGACGCACGTAGTATAAATGTGGGGCGACAGAGAGCCAGTAGCATACCATGACGCGGTAGCACCAACGATCTCCGCCTCATCTCCTTGGCAACCACCGGAGTGTGGAGACGTAACTGCCCCGTTGACAAGTCTCAACGGGCGTGCTAGCATTTTGGAGGAGTGGCATCGATAGAGAGACATGATGTTTAATCCTTGTCTCTTGTTCGTCAGTATGAATTAATATTTAACCCATCAGTCAAAAAATGCATAAACCTATGAAGAGGGGAAAAAACAAACATAAGTCGTCCTATTTTAAGTCGCAGCCAAATTATGAATACAACTTATACAACAGGTACAACTTATAATCTGGACCATATGATATATATATATATAATTATGTTAACTTAAAACAACTCAAGCTGAAAATCTTCATGTTCTTGGACAAAGCGCCACAGCCTACAAACTTACCACAGGTAAGGGAACCATCACTGGTAATAACTCCGCAGAACCTTTCTAAAGGGCTACAAAGATCCAAACTGACCCTTTTAACGCGAGCTGAAACATTGCTACAGCTGGTGTTGGGTTGAAAACCGAGGCAGGTTACGGGGTTAAGTCTGGACCGGAGCTCCCGGCAGGAGGCTTGATGGCTGGGTACGAGATGTGGTCGTGTCAGAGGATGAGTCGGGGTCTGTCTGTAATGACAGGGTGCCCGGGCAGCTGGATCCTGTTTTCCAGCGTGATCAGGGAGCGTAGCGGGGCCACGGGCTGCTCCGGCTGTGGGCCCTGTGTGGAGCAGCACTACGGGTGATTCACAAGCATATCAAGTTAAAAAGAACCGTCTGGCCACAGAGGGATTTCCCTACTGGTCCACAGTAAGAGAGTGTGTGTGTGTGTGTGTGTGTGTGTAGGGAGGAGTTTTACGGTGTGTGGAAGAGCAAAGCTGGATGGGATCAATAGAGTGGAATTAGCAAATTTCCCCTAATCCAAGAAGATGCTTACAGGTCATCCTGGATGATGTATGTCTGTTTAAACACAAAGAGGCTCAGTATTAATGCTTTTCATGCTGCTGTAAGTTCATGTAGTGATCATTTTGTAACCTGGGCTTGTGTGCGTGTGTGCGTGTGTGTGTGCGTGTGTGTGCGTGTGTTTGTCAGTGTTTTCCACCCAATACTGCGCCGCTCATGGTCCTGACACGGTGCCAGTCGATCGGGTTTCACTCTCCTTCTGTTTGCTTCTCTGACTGGCTTGGCAGAAACCAATAAACACCACAGTCCCAACCTTATACCTCCGTCTTTGTCAAAAAGAGGAAGAAAAAAAACCCCGAAAAGGTCTCTCGGTCTGCCAAAACACACAAGACATCATGGCTCAAGCTCTCTCTGCCTTCAGTTCTTTTCTTTCTTTGTTGAAATTCCACGCATACTCAGCAATATGCATCATTCATGTTAACAACACAAGCTTAAACTTGGAGTGAGACTGGTTTTATTCTTCATTTGTCTGGATCTTTTTTTTTTTTTTTTTTTTGTCCTTCTCCTTTTTTCGCGATGCCACTGAGGCTCCGTGGGCCATCCGTCTCTGCCGAGAGTTTGGGGTGGTCGTTGTTTGGTCTTTGAACCAGGCCACCTTCCTCTGGATGTTTGAGTCTGCCTGGATCTGGACCGGACTGCTGTTCCTGTTCCTCCTCTCACCCCCCCCCCACGCCTATCGTTTCATGTGGTCTGAAACTGTGATGCACATGTGGCTCATATGATGCACTGCTCGCCGGCTGACCCCGGTCCAGCTCATTATCGGAATCAAAACTGGCCTTAGTCCCGAGCAGAACACCGGCGACGATGGCGTTGCTGTTGCCTAGAAATGCCCGGACTCACTGCTGTTTGTTTCGTCAAAAGTACACAGAAAAGTCCCTCGGAAAGAGACAGATCAGGGCGTCTGCAGTCCAATTTTTAAGACCTTTTAATGCACCTTAAACTAAACTTAAGACAAAAAAAAAAAAAAAGCAAAAAAACTTGATAAACTCTGGGGGCGGTTGGGTAATCCTGCTGTATTACAATCAATCATAGCAAAAAACAGTGACATTTCTATGGTCTGTTTGTGGCTCTTGGCAGCAGCTTTGTGTTCCTCACAGTGCCTGTGGCTCTCTGCAGCCTTAACCTTAGTGCCAAGCTTAACAGCTTTTTTTTTTTTTATTTTTTTTTTTTATTATTATTATTTTTGCACACAATCCACCTCACCTCCTATGGGGCAACAGAAGTGTCAATAGCAAAAATAGGAAAAAGTTTAGCTGCTGGTTAGCAGTAGCCTCAACCGTCTCGGGTCGCGTGCGACACAAACTTTTGAAATGAAATGATAAATTACACAGAATATTTGAGATTAGCGATGCGATGAGAAAATTCAAGACGTGTCATAAATGCGTTTGAGGCCAACTTACGTTTTTTTTTTTTTGTTTTTTTTTTTCAAAGAATGTAAGAAATTTCAAGGCCTTCGTGAATTTAAGACTTTTTATGAATGTGCAGACGCCCTGCAATCTAGACTGCTTTCTGTGTTTCAGTCATCCGAAATCTCAGAACCGGAGCTCTTAAGTCGGCTTCAGCCAGATTTTCGAAAATCTCCGCGGTCGCTCAGGAGCAACAGTAGAAATAGTTGCGTGCATCACGTCCAGCTTCCCGTCTGTTGTTCCCTGTCGCACTGGACTGCTGATCTCACGGGTTACATATGTGTTACTTTCCATGTCAACTGATCAATAGATCATCCCGATATACAACTTTGATCTTTTACTTTTGTGAAGGATGAAAAGGCATTCTCGTATTATTGATTACAGCTTGCAAAAGTATAAAATAAAAGAAGAAAGGAAACACACACGACGGATGTTTTGGCTTCAGCAGTTTGGTTTATGTTTCTAAAAAAAAAAAAAAAAAAGAAAAGAAAAACCACAGAAAACACAACCTGACACTCTTTCAAGCTCTTTTGAAGTCAAGTTTGCGGGGATTTTATACGACAGATGAACACGAAGCAGTGCAGCATTGTGAAGTTGTGAAGTAGGAGGAAAATTATAGGTTTTAAAACATTTTTTTCTTTTTTGACAAATTAAACTGAAATTTGTAACGTGCCATTTTAATCCAAGTCCACTAATAGTTGACCACCTGTCTCTGAAATTAAATCTAAGGTGTTTCAATTTAATTAATCAAAACTATCCTAAAGGATAATCAAGTGTCAAGTTTCTTCAAAGAGTTGTTGTGGATTCTGACGATTGTGGGCAGGAATTGTCTCCTGTAGCAGTCTGTGTTACAGCGGCTCTTAAGAAAACTCTTTGTTTACTTTATGTCATTATGCTGAAGATGATGCTCAGTCGTATTCTCCCTGTTATGAGAAACACACTCATCCATCTTTATCACCTTGTTGAACTTTTTTAAGTCACAGACTCCGAAGCTCCTCCACGTCATTCTTGCTTTGAATGTAAAGTTTTGTGCCAGCAGGAGACGTCGCCATCTCCTGCTGGACGGTGACATGCTTTCAACTCTTCTACATTTTTATTTATTTTATTTTTATCCATCCATCCATCCATCCATTTTCCGTCACCCTTCTCCCTAACGGGGTCGGGAGTTATTTTTATCTTTTTTTTTTTTTTTTTTTTTTTTTTTTTTTACCAGTACTGCCCCGTTTTTAGCTCTGAAGCTGTGTGGCAGAATTTTGCTTGCAGAGGAAAAGACTTTAATTTTTGTGTCAACTGACCAGACCACATTCGGTTAAACTCTGAAATGTTTTCTGTGTATCCTGAATTGCTTTGAATTCCTTTCTTCTTGCCACTCGTCTTGAAACACTTTGGAGCACACATTGTCCCACCTGGACTGTGAATTTTCCAAAGCTTCTTGTTTGCGTTTCTAAGTGTTGCCTGGCTGATCAGAGAGGACATGGATGGTTTTCATCTACGCCATGCTCAGTTTCAGTTTCCTGGTGTTTATGATGCTGTTTATTCCCTAATGTTCTCTAATTTAGCTAACAGAATAGCTGGATTGATATTGAGATTAAATTACTTGCTTTATTCAACCTATAAGTGACCATCACTATGACTACTTATGCTAATAAAGCGACTGTTACACTGGGTTTTATTTAAGAAAGGGTGGAATGCAAATACACCCCCCACTTTTCAGATTTTCAACCAATGTGAGATTTTCTTTTCCTTTCTTTTTTATCTGCCCCGTTGCCAGTGACAGTGCACCACCATGCCTCCATCTCAGGATATTTTCCTAAGACGTCAGTGTTTTTGGGAACACGCTGCTACAGACTCGAGAAGGTCGGCTGCCTGTGCAGACTAACACATGTGTGAGGAGGAGGCTGCAGCCAGTACTCCACTAGACACACACTCACACACACACACACACACACACACACACGCAAACACGCACACGAGCAGATGCACACAGCTAGCCTGAACAAACCTTAGTAAAAGAAAAAAAGTATACTTCAGTATATTTCAAACATACTTACATTTGTGAACGTACATTTTAAGTATACTAAGTATTAAGTGTGCTACATATAAATATATATCTGAAGTATACCAAAAAGTAAGTTTGTAGCATTATAACTTTCAACACCCTTAAGTATAATTGTACCAAAAATACACTTTCAAGAAATATATCAAATAAAAGTATACTTTAAATGAACAAAATATGTATTTTGCGGGGATCGGCGTGTTCACATCACGGATGGAAAGACTTTAAGGTAGTTTGTCTCCCAAAAGTCCACATTTAAACAGCATCAACTGATTCTATGACATTTCTGGCTATTTTTTTTTCTCCTGCTTCTGACATAAACAGGCAAAGAAAGACACCCAGAAATGTTTTTCCACTCCAGGCATCCAGTCCCACTCGTCATCAGTTCTGATGATGTCACATACATAGCGAGTCCACGACGTCCTAAAACTGTAAGTCATGCTTTTTTTCCTCTGTATTCTTTAAAATGCGAGCGTTTCTCTGTTTAATTGTTCTGATGTTCTTTTTTTTGTAGGTTCCTGTAAAGTGCAGTGAATGAGAAATGTCTGTTTGTCTGCAGTAATACTGTGAAACTGTGACATTGACAATATACTAAGACTGAATACGGTTTTATTACATAGTATATTGGCTTTATATAAGCTGCTTTAAAAGCTGAATGACAGGCGTTATGTTTATGACAGTATTAATGTCAGTCTAATGCACACCCCCTCAAATAAAGTGCAACCAAAATGGTAATATATTGAAAGCACAATGTAGTTAGTTTCACCTGGAAAGTGTGTCGTAATGGATCCTTCTGTGTTCTGGTACCTGGTGTGTTTGTGGTGCTGTAGTGTGTGTGAAGCACGTAACGTACAAAGTGGCAAAGCAGAATAATGAAAGACATTGGGTAACTAAAAAGTTACTTCATCAGCAATTATAATAAACCAAAAGTGTAATTGTAGCATCCTGTAATCACACTACTAATATATGAAATATGTAATGCCATATTTACATATGTAAAATACATTCTAAGTATATTTCAAATGTCATTCAATCGCAAAAATAGTACTCTCACAATATACCAATGTAGCACGTTTACATTGCACAAAAAGCAATATACTTAAAGTTTAACTTAAATTATCCAAAAAAGGTACGTTGAAGTAGACATAGTACACTTTAAACTGTGCTTTAATTCAATTGAAGTACTATTAAAATACACGATGCACAAAATGTTCCAAAATGTGACACATTAAGTTAACTAATCCTACGTGAACTTTAAGTACGCGCAGTATGATAAAATTTAACATACTTAGTTTATTAATCTTTCACCAGCGAAATGAGGCCTGCAACACCAGTTTGACCAGTTGTGCAAGTCCAACTGGTGTTTGACCAGCACTAACACCAGTGCTTGGTCACGAAACGACTTTACAGACGTAAAGCGTCTATCATCCGAAGACAGCGTGGAGGAACGCATGGTGGCTTTATGTGACGCCATGTTTACTGGACGTGGGCAGCATTTACTTAAATAAACATCCTGCAACCGTACAACTGAAAACCTAAAGGCGTCTCGCCAATTCCGTAGCTTACGTGACATCTGACGTGGCGCGCTCCTCTTTGCGTCGCGAACAAAACCGCCTGGTGCTTATCGAACAGTTTCCCCTCCTGTGCATTTCTCTGGAAGTTATTCACACCGTATCGGCGTTCCCCCTCTACCTCCGAAAGTCCCATAAATCACTTTCCTGTAAACAGCGCTGACACGCAGCCTGATGTGTTTTTCGATATATATTTAGGAGACCACAAAGGCCTGAAATCCGAGCCTGGCTTGTGTTTAGGAGAAGAAAAAAAAATAAAAAAAATAAAAAACCGTGGAGAGGCTGCGAGGCTCACATGTGTTTTAGGTGCTGCCTGGAGCCGCAGAGGCCTTGAGCACACGTCGCACACACATGGCCTTCGACTAATTTGTTCTTATTCTTACAAATTATGTCGGCGGGCTTAAGCATGGTAATGCCACTAGTAACAATAACAGGGACCAAGTTGAGGCTGTAGCTGGAGGAGCTGTGTGACGCCACCTCTGGTCTGGCTGACTGCTGAGACTGTGAAAGGTTCTGGGTGTAAACAGACTCTTGGAGGGACATATGGCAGTGGCCTGAAGACAAAAAAACCCCCCAAAAAAACAAAACAAAAAAAAACTAGCTGAGTGGCAGTTAAATAACATTCACCTCACAGCACAAATAACTCTGAGTTATTTTGCCTCGCGCTAAACACGCACGACTCGAGAGAGAAGCGCTCCATTCTCAGGCGTTTCCATCCGGACGTGGGACGCGGTCGCACGGGGGTATCGGGTATCGCCGCAAGCTCAACAGCAATTAATAACGGGAGCTGGCTCAAAGACCGCGACTTCAACAAACGCTCGTGTGGAACCCGCCGCAGAGAGAGCCAGGTGGAGCCAACACTTTCATGTGAAGCCACAACAATAATTTTGGTTCTTCAGACGTAGGAATGTTTCCCATTCCGCTTCCAGAGGGGCACCCGTCTGCACGGGCTGCTGATTGATTAATTTAAGGGTTCAGAAAGGATGTCACTTCAATGATAACTTTTTATTTGATACAAACCAGGGAGGGGAAAAAAAAGAAAATCGGTCACAGAACTTGGTTGCCGAGAAGATCACGCCTTGGTTCTTCTAAGCTTTTGGAGGGTAAAATGGCCATGAAAAATATTCGTACATTTGATCGGAACCAGTAAGATGTGCAAACAAACAAACAAAAAAAAACCTCATAGAATACATTCATTGTGGTTTCTTGGTTTTGTTTGCGGGTCTACAATCACACTGCCAGGATGTTTCTGTCTAATTTCCCTTTAAATTGGATTTCATCTGTGTCCATTACATTTCAAAATAAATCTAAAATTATTCCTAATAATTTGGTGGAGCGTCATGGTGAAAGCAGCAACGCTCCACTTGTGAAGGTGAATTTGTTGGGCAGACTTCCATATGAATTTCACTGACCTTGTTCATAACTCATCTACCCACAGAAGGTTTTCTCTATGTGCTTCATCCAATCAACAGCAGATGACACTTGTGAACCGGGACCTGATGTTCAGCTCGAGTTCTGAAAGCCGTTATTACCTGTGTGAGTCACAAGTAGAAACAGTGAAAGATCTTTTGCCAACAATGCCTTGCTCTTTTCTCCCGGATCCCATTCTAGCCCCCTTCCCCGCAC
Organism: Poeciliopsis turrubarensis; assembly: GCA_010277015.1. Classification (NCBI taxonomy): domain Eukaryota; kingdom Metazoa; phylum Chordata; class Actinopteri; order Cyprinodontiformes; family Poeciliidae; genus Poeciliopsis; species Poeciliopsis turrubarensis. Next base: position 2,755,319 of record VMRN01000034.1, read on the forward strand.
ACTTTTGCCCAATACCGTGGCCCCTGAGCCTGACCCAAAGTGGCACAAAAATAAGGAAGGAAGGAGGGATAAGTGGAGAGCGAGTAAAGACCCGGGGACAGATTTAGGGGCCCGACTGGCGGTGGCCATGAGGGGGTTCCCCAAGGATCCGTCCCAGGCCCAGGTGCAGGGTTTTAATAAGGATGGCGGAATTACAGAGAGAGGAAAACACTTTGAATCTCCCATCCCGATGTGAAGTGTCACTCAACACAGTGGCCCTTTTTGACCTAGGATTAGTTTCCTCTTCCACGTTTAGAAGCAGGATGCCGACCCCGGCGCCCCTCTCTGCTGCCTCCCCCCCCGCTACCTGAACACCAACAGATAGCCCTGTTCCTCCGGGGACGGATAACGCTGTCGCGCCTGTTGTCTGCGACGAAGCCAGCCTGGTCCTCTCACAAAAGCAAAGGTACCCATCTGGCAGGCCGAACAGGGAGCTTTTCTCTGCTGTCCCGACCTATTCATCCCCACCTTTGTAACGCAGCATGTTCTTCATGCTAGGCTGCCCATGTTTGTCTTTAACCTTCAGGGAAACCAACAGGTTTTTTTTTTTTTGTTGTGTTTTGTTTTTTTTTTCTCAGTACAATAAAAAGCCTACATGGCTCATCTCTATTGCATGTTTAGTTTTGTTTGTTTCTCATGCATTATAAACACGCTCCACCCTTTTCCAGTCGCAAAACCAAAACAGATAATCAGATAAAACATTAAAAGAGTGACGGCGGCTCTGCAGCGCCTTTTATTTTAGCGCTAACAAAGCAGGGTAGGTTCTTGCATTTAGCACATGGCCTATCCGCTTTTTTTTTTCTCTCTCTCTCTCTCTTTTAATCTGATGCAGCCATATAATTGCATCTGGCCATGCAGACAAAAGGACTTTTATTGTTCCAGTTCAGTTTTAGAACCAGAACGTCAGCCTCAGCAACGGCCAGCTGCATGTTTTCTCCTAATTGTGCTGAAACTGTCAAACGTGTAGCTTTCCAGGGCATCCGCCTCCTTCTAGATCCGAGGAAGATAAGCGTGTGGGTGGGGGGAGGAGAGGTCCTGGAGTGGTGAAAGGGTGTTTGCAGCCTGAGAATGTGGCTGTGGTTTTTTTTTTTTTTTTTGCCCGCACCTCGTCTGCGGGTGTTTTCTCCGTCTTTCCCCACCTTGTTCGTGCTCTTCTCTTCCTGGGGAGGGCTTGGCTGCCAGGCTGCGTCATGTGTCCTCGTATCTTCGTTGGCTTCCTCACACCTGTTGACAAATGGCATCCTCTGTTGTCGACAGCCACCCGGAAACCCGTGAGCTAGAGGAGTTAAAAACATTCCCTCAGTGGCGTCTCGTGCTATTTTTAGCCGCTGATCTCCCACCTGGAAAGCAACGTGTTTTTCTCGCAAAAACTTTCCTCGTACTTGCCGAATCGATGAACAGATTCGACGTCTGATGCTTCTTGTTTTCAGGTTTTATAGGGAGAATTGTGGCGTGTATTTGGGAGCTGAAGGATGCTTTTGAAACTTCCTTTAGGCCATGAAAATCCTTCAGCTTCCTTTGCTGCAATACACCGAAAAAAATCCAGTACAAATTTCCTGCACGAATCCCATTATTTTACCTCTGATTATTTTAATCCGGCCCAAGGTAAAAGCAAACAAAGCAGCTGCTCAGAAAGCCAGAAGGAGCCCCACTGGCAGTTTTCCCATTTAGGAAAACAGCAAACCCGAACTAAACCTCAATTTCTGACCTGTATGTGAAAACAGAAAACTTAAGACTGCACTTTTATACACTGTAGCGGCAGCATCATGTGACAAACCTCGTCGTTTTTAAACTGCATTTAAAGCTGCTCCACTATGCAACCTATGTCATTTTCATAAATAAGTCTATAAATGTCCCAGTTTTCTCACCTGCTCACTTTTATGCATGGCTCTAAACTAAAACTGCAACCAGGTTCATTTGTCCGGCGTCTCCTCAGTCCGAACGGTTGCGTCACATTTCATGTCGTTGCACAGAAAGTGAAATGTCAAAATCAACCGGGGGAAACAAGTTTGACAGACAAGACTGGTTCTCTGTTTAATAACCACACACTCTCACTGTGGATCAGACTCAGCTGCTGCCTGCAGAGCCACTTACATCTGCGTGAGTCACACTGACATGCGACCGCTTTCGCCAACGCAGACACAAGGTCAGTAGTTTGGCACTCGCACGCGGAGATGAAGTGCCGGACCTCTGGAGCCGAAGAGAGCAGGAAGCTAAAAACCTGAGCTCCCACGTGCAGGTGATGGGGCTGGAGAGGAGCTGCAGGGTTCTGCAGGGGCTGCGGTGGGCGCATTCCTTAACGTCAGCTGTCGGGCGTGACGAGACGGCGTGGGAGGAGATCACCCGCCTCTTAGAACGAAGCTCTTTGGAGGGAGTTCGGAGACGAGCTGTCAAGAGTTCATCACGTCATCGATCGATATCATTGTAGGATTACAGTAGGGCAGAAATATCCTGCGTGGGGTCATTTCTACGCAACAGCGGCAAAGTGGCAGACATTAGCAGCAAACAGGCTCACACAGAGACAGAGTGTAAAATAAATAAAATAAATAAATAAAAACTGAATAAAGAATGAACATAACACACTCCGGTCCAGAGGGATGTACAACTGAGTTGGATAGATAAAAAAAAATGCAAAAAAAAATCTTCCCTCTTTCCGTAACTGTTTTCTCATTTCTGTCCCAAGGCGTTATTGTCTTAAAGCTTTTGTGGCTTTTTTCTGAATGGACATGTGGTTGATTTATTCGCCAGAGACAAGACTTACAAGTAATTCCTCCTCCCCATGTTTAATCTGACTGAGACCCTCCGGATCTACGTTAGATTCAAAATGACTGAATCAAACTTTTTATTTCTTCCGCCTTCCATCTCCGTTTCTTTTCTTTCTCTGCCCTCCTCTTCCTGTTAGAATCAGAAGAAAAAAGCCACAGAGACATTGTCAGCTCTCCGGTTGCCTATTGTCGGTGTTGCTGATGTTGTATCACACACGTGCGTGCGTGCGTGTCCCAGACAACGGTGTGTTAGAGACGTGTGTCACAGCGGTGAATGGAGGTGGCGGGGCGCTAACAGTCTCAGACAGATTTCACGGCTCTGTGACTTTTTGAGGTTACAAACGGAGTGAAGAGATAAAGTCTTAAAGAACAGATCACAACACGTTACACGTAAATGTGTTATTTTGTCAGGTTTTGGTTTTATGCTAAAAGTTCTACATTGAGGGGGGTTTTTTTTAGACTCGCTTCGATCGGGGAGCAAAATTGTTCCATTTTCAGCTGGCCTGGTTTTCTTTCACACTGCACTGCCTCAAAGGAACCAAACCCTTTCAAAAACCTGTTCAGCTCCTCACCTGTGGTGGCGCTACTCCAGGAACCACTGAAGAAAAGACCATAAAAACCTCTGAGGAAGACAGTGAGTGGAACTTTCTTCGTCAAAGAATGTGAGCAAAAAACTGGAGTGGTGTTAGCTTTCAGCGACTGTAAGATTTTTCTCATTTAAGTCATTTCTCTTGCTACACTAAACGTGTGTGTGTTTTGACTTTATTTACCCAGAAGGCCATGCGCCAGAGTCTGCTTCTTGCTTTCGGAGTCAGATTTAGTTGTACCTTCCTTTTCATTGTGTTCCACCTCATCTCTCTTACAGCAATATCGTCGGCCTTGTTTCCTGATCATGATGTGATCATTGTTACCAGTCTTCTATAACTTGGTCGGAGTCGGTAAATATGTCTTTGTATTTCCAAAACACTGTGAGTCAGATCAGATCAGACGAATCGACACAGTCGACTGTTACCTGCAACGTCTAACGTGCGAGAACGTCATCCCTCCGCGTCATCGGTGTGAGATCCCATCCTGGGTTCTGCCGTTTGGTTCCAGTTAGGCCCAGCTTAACCTGCTGGCGGACCTGCAAAGCCGACACCAGCAGCCTCCAGGGGTTGACATATGGAGGGGGGGGGGGGGTGAAAAAAGAGCCCAAAGATGGATGAAGCACAATTACCCAAGGTAACAAATGTTCCTTATGATTTATGCCCGGCTCGGGTTGCTTTATTTTCACATTGGTACAATCCAGCAGGAAGACAGTGGTGCTGGTGGTGCAAAACCCCGGGGCAGCTCTGCACTGATGCTCAGACAGGGAGCAGCAGACATTGACTAATGGGCTATATGAGACCACCGCCATTGATATTTACCTCATTCCTCCTCACCCGAACACTGTCTCAACAACGTTAAGGCTCGCCATCACCCTTTGGGCTCCCCCGCCCCCAGTTCGCTCTTCTTTCTCTTTCTTTTTTTTTTTTTTTCCCCCCCATCTTAGGTATGGGTGATGCCAAGGGCCCCCTTCGCTCATCTCTCCTAAAGGCCCACCCATTGGTGCCCCGGGGCGGAGGAGTTGGAGGCAGAAGGTGAGAGGGAGACGGAGAGGGGACAAGGTCAGACTGAAAGCTCCAGGCATTGTGAAGAAACATACACTTCTCTGTGTTTTCACTTGTCTAGTTGATGAAGTATCATACTCTCAACATGACTTTTTCAAAAAAAAAGAAAAAGAAAAAAAGTTTTTTTCACGCTTTAGTCTTAGGTGTGATGGAAATAAATTACAGTCGTAAAAGAGCCAAAGATTTGGCTTCTGCTGACTCTTTAACAACGTCGATGCAGTTTGCCTGCAGGGCATTATGACAGGTATTCAGAGCCACGGCTTACACGTCCATTTTTTTTTGTTTATGTTTTTTTTTCATCATACTTGTATGCAACAATTGATGCTGGACTTAGATCCGCTCAGAATAAATAAAACTCTTCTGATGCAAAACTCATGTTAACTCTGTGTGTTGCTGCGTCTCGATTTTGATTGATCTTGACTTTTACCATAACCTTGTGTCAGTTATTCTAATTTAAATTTATAGCTCTTCTTCAAGTAGTACACGTTAATTAACTCCAGGCTGAACCCTGAGGTCATGTGGAAGCTCTCAGCTTAATTGCTGCATATGAGTTATATTATTTCTTATTCGGTGCCTTGGCAATGCCGCATGTGGAGGTTTGGAGATTCGAAACGGCTCGCGAAGGCCGCTGAAAACCTCTTCTCTGGTTACAAACCTTTGGCCCAGGTGCTCCGTCTCAAACTCGGCGCTCCCAAGTTACCGGCACTATCAAGCGCGTGACAAATAATCCGTATTTACAATGGAGCGGCGCCCCTCTCACTTATCCCCGCCGCGACGCAAAACAAAATAACTGCTGGAACGTGTTCGTCAAGATTGAAGGTTTTATTTTGAAATGAAACATCACCGTTCTGGATGCGTTTCCCAAACGAGTGGAAGATCTTCACAGGAGGCACTAATTTCTCAGTTCACTGGAACTAATCACCTAATTGAAAAATGGCTCCGTTGAGACTGGAGCGTCGACAGAGGCGTAACAAAATGTTCTAACTAATTATTGAATCGAAACCATTACCCAGGGCAGCCGTGAGGACGATAAATCACGCAGGAGAATTAAACAAGCTCAGCTCAGAGGTGTGCTAAATTCATAAACGTTGCTCGGTGATTTGTGTTACTTGATCCTGGTAAGATGCGCAGCCTCTCGATGCTGAATTTACTCCTGGATTTGGTTTCTTGTTTCGCTGAGTGCATTTATTTTGCACGGCATATGCACTCAACGTTTTAACGCCTTGTATTTTGTGCAAAAATTTCTTAAAAACAGTTTGAGACGTGTGCAAAAATCGATGATGAGTTTTGTGTGTTTAACGTTTAATGTAATGTTGAGACTGTTTTTCTTGGTGAGCAAGTAAAACTTGTTTATATGACTTTGTTTTCCCTTGACACAAATATCACTTCGCACTTGATATTAGCGGGATCTGACTCATTCAAATGCAGCTCGAAACATGGGAGTCAACTCAAAGACACGACGTTAAGCCTGTGTTTCGTCAGATGATTTTGTCCTGCTGGGTCATTCTGGGCTGTGGAACAACATCCACGTGGCTTTGAGGTGGTTCTGGTTCACCGTCTGGCATCTCTGACTCCGGCGGGGAAGGTGTGCTGCTGTTGGCACTTCGGAGATGTCCTCAGTCCCACCGGCATGCGCTCTTCGGGATGAGGTTGTTGAAAGGACTGTCGGGAAAAGCAGACCGTCCTTTCAACAAAATCTGGTAGTGGGACACTGGACCAGCTGCACACCTTCAGAAAGGTTCTGGAGGTTCTAAAAGTACTTAAGGTGTTTTATGGACTCTGTGGAGAAGGCGTGTCCTCCGGGGAGACCTGTGAGGGTATGTTGAACCCGACTCTTTGATACCGGCTGGTAGGTCCTTGTTCAATTGGTGTCAGATTGGTGTCAGTCAGAGACAGGGCTCTACCCGGTTCTTGAACTGGAAAGGGGTAGAAAGCCTTCTGTAGGAGGAAGTAGTGCTCCAAGTGGAGGAGTTTGGGCATCTTGGGACCTTGTTCATAACTGAGGAGCTCAGAGTAGAGCCACATTGAGAGGAGCCAGTTGAAGTGGCTCAAGCATTTGGCTTGGATGATTTCTGGACGTCATCCAAGGCGCGTCCCACCAGGAGGAGACCAAAATGAAGACACTATGGAGGGACTATGGATGGATGGATGAATGTCATTTACTAAGAAAATATTAACTGAAATGGGTGAAATCACTTAAAAAGGTAGGGAAGACGAAATGATTAATTGAAGATCATTACGGATTTAAAGACCCTTCAGAGGTTGCGACCGAAAACATCAAACAACAACTTGGAGTTCACTCATCTGTTTGGATTTTCATATATGTGTAGTTTAGTGAAATGGTGCAAAGTTATTGTTTAACAAACACTTGAGGAGAATCAGCAAAGAAAGGATGAAAATTTGGAAAATCATCTTTGCCTGCTATCAGCATGGCGGAGCATCTAAGATGATGTGGGCCTGATTTTATTTCAAACCTTTGGGAACGTAGTGACAATCAACTCCTTAAAATATGAGACTGTAGATTATATATTGAAAAAAAAAAAAAAAAAACATGCCCCGTCACTGAAAATAAGTCAATCCTGGCTCTTTCAAAAGAACAAAACAAAAACAATCACAAATGATGCAACAGACATAAAATGCTTTTTTTTTTTTTTTTATTTGCTGAATTATTTAAAGAGATGATCCAAAGAGGAATGGGTAAAAGTTACTTTCTGCACCTATGAAATGTTCCCACTGCAAACATATGAGACACTAGAAGGGCTTTTAAATGTGGCACAAGTGATAAAATGTAAAATGTTTGTAAAACAAATGATGAAATCACTCAATTTTTCAATATTTTTCAGCAAGTGATTGAGGAACTTTACAAGTTCACCAATGTGTTCACCTTTTGGTGTTTAAAATGTTTTTTTTTTTATTATTATTAATCTTGTGTAATATTCGAGGTAATATTTTTTGAGGCACTAAGATTTTTCTGTAAGCCGTAATAAAAATGATCGGGAAAAACTAAATTGAAATACTTCACTTTGTGTAATAAATCTATGTAATTATTACTCTGAAATGAGTTACAAAAACTATCAAACTTCATCGTATTCAGATTCGTGTCATGTGCTTGTCTAACCTTAGACTAGAGCCCTCGCTTCAGAAATCCTGCACTATCCCTTTAAGATCTGCTAGGTGTTTGCTCTTCCTCTGAGATCAGCGTACATCAATCTAAGTGCCACACAGATATTTCAAAAATCAACCCGAGGCGTTTCTTTTTGAAATATATCCTCACAGATCTCTTCCTATGCGTTCGGGCGTCCAGTGGTTGCTCTCTCACTCATGCAGACACATTCCACAGCATTGTACAAACACAGGTTCCTCCCACATTTATGTAATATTTCACAGCGAAATGTTTCACACTGTGGGCCGCTGTGATCCGGGCCGCGGCGGTCCGTTCCATCTGTTCGTCCTCACACACAGCCAGCGCCAGGTAGTCGTCCCGTCGCACACTGCTGGCCCTGCGTATCAGAGACGCCCATTTCCCCCCCGGATCAGCTTAATGGCGTCTCCAATAGACACAACCCAATGGTACACTCACTTTGTAGGAGCTGAAGTTGATATCTGGACCACAGAGACTGAAACGCAGAGGAGCCCCCCCTGGAAACATTCTCCATTACTGGACTCATTCATCTTCCAGCTCATTCTCTGGGATGGAGGAATGGAGAGGATTGTAACATTGTTTGGAAGTTGAATTTTCCTGCTGTTATAAAACATATCACATTACGCAATCATGTGTCCTAATAGTCCGCAGACACCGTCTCGTTTTTCCCTTTATTGCTCCACTGGTTTCTGGTGTTGTTTCAGGCTGCCACATCAGCAGCTATTTCAAATGTATCTTTAGGTGCTTTAATTGATGACAGATCTAATCCAAAACTCTTCCTCTTCCCTTTGAACTCTGCTGCTCATTCGCGCTTCTCTGCCTCTCTTGCGTTTCCTCCACAGTCACCCAGTTTAAAAAGAGACGAAGCGGAACAGGAAGCGAGATCTTGAAGACATTTGAACTTGTCGCATGTATTTGCAGTCGTCCCCATTCAGGTAAATACTTCACGCCGCTTTTTGAATCAACGTATCCCACAGGCCACATAAACTGGCCTGTGGAAACGTATTCATGTCCTTCTATAGACATCTGGGCCCGCCTGGATGATTATCGTTTTTATTTCAACACTTCCTACTGCAAAAACATCACATTTTACCCAATATTTTATGGTCTAGTTTATTTTGCAAATATCTTAGTGTACTTGCAATAAGACAAAACTGACTAAGAAGCAACTTTTCAGCTAGAAATAGGAGCAGTTCTACGATACCGAGATCTCTGTGACATTTCAGGGAGAATTACTTCTTTTCTCCAGTTGTAGTTTAGTGCTGTAGAGTTTTTATTATCTTTTCCTTTTTCTTTACAAATACTCTAAAACATAAAAAAACAACAACAAAAAAAACATCTCTTACCCTCAGGGAAACTGTCTGAGTTCCTGTGCAAATAAATAACAGCAGACACAGCCAAGACAAAACAGCAATTATCCAGAAGTGAAAGAGAGAGAAAAGAGAGGGATGTTGGTGTTAACAGTGTTTTCATTTTCACCTCGGTTCTGTCTTTACACGCTCCCTTCCTCTGTTTTTATGGCACAGTTGGCAGCTCCCCCCCCCCCCCCCCTCCCATATATTTTCCTTGATTTGGGCGGTGCAGTTCCCTGGGCCGTCAGTCTTGTTTGCATAAATACTGTTTAACACTCGTATGATCGCCAAGTCTTTACCGACTGATCCCCCCTCCGCTCCTTCTGCATGAAAGTCTCAATATCCCCCAAAGACAACAGGAGTTCATTTCGAGTCATGTTGACACCAAAGTCTGACTTAAAACCATGTCTCTGCACGGTTGGTTCAGGTTCTGGTCTTCCAAATACAAATGCAGGCATGTAGGTGCTTAAACTGCCTCTTAAGCCCATCTGACAGCATGGTTTGATTTTTTAAGAAGCCTCGCATGAAAGCCTCTCCACCCTGCTTTAAGGAATCAGAGACTTCATGTAATGTCCTTTGTAATGGCAGGTCGGGATTCCTCTTTGCAGGTAGTGTCTCTGAGGCACTGTGGGAAATGTTGTTTTTGACCCGAAAGCCGCTAAGCCCTCTCCCAACATTATAATTGCTTGATCTGTGCAGAATCGACGGAACAGCTGAAAAGACCTCGGCGAGTGTGTGACACACAACATCAGCAATGAAAAGGAAACATTCATTTTGGAAGAATGCGGTCTTATGCCGTGTATTTATTTCCATGCCAACACCAAATGTGTTGGCACATTGGAATTCTTGCTGGGATTTCAGTGTGTGTGTGTGTCAGATTTAACCATTTGTAGGAAACAAAGGTCAACCAGTCAAACAGGAGTACAAAACCCCCAGTCGTCCGGGTTTGACATCAAACTCCCTAATTTCCTCTTTTGTTTTCAATTTCCTCATTAGCTTGCCTCAGACGATCCGACGTGTTAACGTGCAGCTTCATATCTAGGTGCACAGTGTGTCTTTCTGTCAGCAGTTATTCATCTCACCTCAAGGCTGCTTTTACGTCGCTCTGTAATTTCCACTTCCTGCAACAGGTGGAGAACGTGTTTCTAAAATCCCACATGGTGATTTGATTTCAATGGCGCGTAGCAAGGAAAAGGGGTCGGTGACGCTCTTCTTTGCTGTTGACTGGATTCTAAAAGTACAGTTTATTGTGAAGAAACTCATGACGGCTTGGCAGTGAATCGGTGTGTGTGTGTGTGTGAAGAAAGAAGTCATTTCCTCTATGCCATCTTGCAGCTCTTCTTTTTAACGGTACAGTCTACTGAGAGTCTGTTTGCATCAAGGAGATTTGGTGTTGTGGTCTTTGAGAACGGTTGTGAAGTGTGTTTCACATGTGGACATGTTTGTTCACATGCCCTATAAATCATCACCTTCCTTAAACTAATAGTACCCTGATAAGAGAAACAGCTGGGTAATGCGATATGGATTTCTGCGTTGGGGATTTTACCAAAATGCAAATTATTTTTATCCATTAGACTGTTTTTGGTCGATGGCATCGTAAGAGAGAACAATCAGGCTTTGCAGTTGCTATTACTGAGCACTTTTAAGAAGTTTAAATATAAATTCTGCAACGTTCCAACTGAATTTGATAGTAGAATGTAAAATGTCTTTTCTACTGTCCCACCAGATTGTGTTTGTGAAAGGGAAGCAGCTTTGTCATCCATCGCTGTTTGGGGGATGTGGCTTGTGCGTCACATTCCTGGGTATACCAGAAACACGTGAATACCGGAACCTTTGTATGGAAAAAACCCAAAAAAAACAAAAGAAAACAAAACCGTTAACTGCATTAAAAATTTTAATTTCAAAATCGATACAATTGATTATGCAAAATTCATGAATTGGGGTCACTGCTCACCAAAAAGAAATGACTGAGAAACGAACAAGCAGATGTAAAAATGAACTCCAATCATCTGCTTTATGCCTTCTGTGATGTCACCAGAAACCAGGAAGCTTGTCTCCGAACAGTCAAAACCATTTTCATTGAATGATAAAACAAAATAGCAAAACAAATAGAAAACGTGACGATGGCACGTTTTAGATGTGTCAAATTGTTCCTAAAGTGACTTTGACCGATTTCAAATATAAGTGCGGCGTGCAGCTTTAACATTTGTCATGAGCCAAAAGAAACAATGCAGACACATTCCTATTTCCACTCAGCAAACATTCGACAGTCTTTGTGCGATTCACCGTCGAGGTCACAAGTAAGCTTGTCAGGTCATCGCCGAGCCTCGTGCTGATTGGCTGGCTGCCTGCTCTTCATTGTTGGCAGCGCTAACCTGAGCAGTGGGCTGTACTGATTTGCTGTTTGGAGAAGTATTAGACCTGTCACACACACTCTCGCAAACACAGATGTGTTTTTTAAGACGATGGGGGTTACGGGATTAAAAAGAAGAGAAGTGAAAATTCCTGTTTGGAAGATGTGTCGAGGCTTAAGTTTCCCCCATTGCACATGTCACAGTGGAAAAAACTCCCTGGAGGAGGCGAGGATCGGCGCGTCAATCCCACAGTAGGCCGAGGGCAAACACAGAGGTATTCAGTGACCCAAACAGAACTCTGCGGGTTTCTTTAAGATGAGCTTGTGTTTCTGGCTTGCGTCGCTGTGACTTGTGATGTTGCCACGCAACTGCTCAGCCCGCGCTTGCAGCAACGGTGCACCTGAGCGATTTTCTCCACATGAAAGCCCCGCGGATCAGAATGCTTTTCTCATTCATGAGTGGCTCTGAATAAGCTTCAAAGCCCGAACTTATTGTAAATTTGTAGGGATCAAAATGCGTGTCTCGGAGCCTCTGCGAGGATCCAATGTGGTCTGTGTTCCCGAAGGACTGTGGAAGAAAAAGTACCTACTGCAGGAAGAGGAGAGGGACGGCGGGGAGGCGAGGGGGGGGGGGGTTGGAGCAGAAAACTAATTTATGTTTGAGGACTGTAAGAGTGAAAAGCTTCTATTTCTGTTTGGAGAACAAGAGAACAAGCATTACAAAGCAGGAGCACTTGAGTGACTAAGCTTGATGTCATCGTCTTAAGGAAAGAAACATTGCCAGGGCCTGTAACAACAGAAGGAACAAGGCTCAACTTCCCAAAGACTGTCAGCCAAACAATCAACTGAAATGCCTGCATGTGTCAACACTTCCAGGAATGACTGTAGCTGTTTCGGTGTGTCTGTGTGTGTGAAACATGTGTCGTCACCGTAACATGTACATTGATGCAGGGGAGCATAAATCAGGTCCTGCAGAAGCAACGTGTGTTCGCAGATTTCGTGACATTGACAGTTGCTTTAGTGTAATTATCACAATCTAAGACGTTTGTAGTCTTTATTGAATCTCAAAGTAACCACTGGCAGCGCTTAAAGGTGATCTGTCAAAGTTTAATAAATGGGAAGGACGCGACACCGACATCCAGGGAGGTCGCAGTCAGGAGGGGGAAGGGGGGGGGGAAGCCGACGCCGAGTCCCAGTCCGATTCCACGCTGAAATCGATGCCATCTGCAGATGAAACCTGGTGTTTACATGCCCTGTTTACTGTTCGACATCAAATCAGACCAAATTTTTCCATTTTCATGGTTCCACACAGTCACTCAAATGATTTCAATAATAATCTTAAGAAATACATTTTTGGGTTTTTTTAGAGACCAGTTTTGTTCTATTATCTGATAGAAACGCCTTTAGACACAATGACTTGGGCAAAACGTTTTTGTACTCTTCAAACAGTAGTTTGTGATTTTGACCCATTCCTCCTGACGGGACTGGTGTAACTGAGAACCGGGCTTTGACATGGCCACTCTACAACACCATATTCACCTAAAGCCATTTTACAACTAATTTAGCTATAGTCTTAGGATTCTTATCTGTCAAGAAGACACGTCTAAGCCGGGTCTTTAACTTTCTTCCCTTGTAATTACCTCTATTTTTAGAAGAGCACCTGTTGCTCTTGCCCCACAACAGTTTCTCCTCCAAGTGTAACAGCAGTCATGGTGGCTAAATGCTTCCATTTTAGATTCACCAGCTGATAAGACATGTTACCAGAAATGGTATTTTGGCCTTTTATAGTCCCCTCTCTCGTCTCACCCTGGCTGGTTAACGTCTATTCAGTTCCAGCCGAGTCCATTGATAGTGTGATGTCGTTTTGCCTTCGTGCCTTTGGGTGACCAGTGTCTCCAAAGCGCTCTGTATTTCTGCTTATTACAATTTGCAACCTTGAATCTCATCATGGAATTATCGATTTGCATCTTCCCGACTCCTACGGTCTTGTAAATGGTGTTGTTTGTTGTTTGTTGTTGTTGGAGGACGTTAAAAGCATCACCTTCGCTCTTACATTGGCATCAAATCCATGAGCCAATCCCGTCTGCTGGTGCGCAATACCCAGCTAGGTCTGGCTTTTAGCACTCCTAGAGCAAGAACCATGCATTAATTATCAATTCTCCCAATCCCCCCCCCAATTCTCTTCGTGACTTTGTTTCATTATTTTGTGATGTCACGTAAGGCAGCAGCGTTTCTCAACTTGATCTGAGCATTATGTGCGTTTTCAAATCTGAAGAAATAAATACAAACATCTTTTCACAAAATCCTTGCAAATTCATCTGACATTTAGCAAATAAGAATGAGTTCGGTAATCCTGACCAGAACCCGGACAGGTTTTGTGTAAGTTAATGTATATGTGTATGTAAACCTACGTACTGCAATCCCAAGAAAAACAACACTGTAACGAGACTCGCATTCTTGTCATGTATCTTATTACCAGTCATGTATTTATTTATTTTGCAGCATTCTGGCATAAAGAGAAATGCTTCAACGAACCCTTTCTCAATATTTAGATCTGCGAGCAGAAAATAATATTCAAGTTGGAAAAATGTCAAAACGGCGCCAAGTGGTGATTCTGTTGACTTTTCAATAATGTGCCCTACATCAGTAAAGTCTCACTAGACTTTCCTGAAGCTTAGAAAACAGACCCTACCCATGAATGGCTGGTGCTGCAGCCTGTAGCAGAGCAGAGTTTGGCACGCCGTGTCTCTCCAGGTCAGCCAAAGTTGAACGGAGCAGCATGCGGTTCCGGAGCTGTCCGGGTTTTCTCAGGTGAGGCCACGGTATGATCTTCGTCGTCAGCCGTCACAGGGCCGGGCGGCGCTCAGACCTGAATGCGTCGACGACGTCGTGGCACAGAGTCGCCCTCCCTCGCCCCGCCCCCAAAAGACCCTCAGCTCTGGTGGTTCCTTCACATCTGTGCGCTGTCTGACCCAGTGGCATGCAGCTGCTGCCTCTCATTATGCCATTAATAGACGGATCCACTTCCCTCTGACTTCATCTCGGTTCAACAACAACATCCCTCCATCACTACGTCCAGATACCCCTCCGTCCACAAACAGACCTCCATTATCCTCCATGTTTGCCGCAGTAAGCAGGCCACCTAAAGCCTGCGGAGGAAACGAGGCCTCAAGTTACAGCATATTTAGTCTGTTTCAGTGCATCAGAAACGCTGTGTGTTTCAGTCACTGGAAAGGGAGCAATAACAGTGTCCAGACCCCTTGAACTTTGCCACATTTCAGCACATTACCACTGGAAATGTACAAACAAAAAGTGTTGGGAACCGGAAGGAAAATGAAGGCTTTCCTAATGAATAACTGAAAAGTATGACATCAGATGTCTGCACCGAAGAAAATGTTTCTTTAAACCGTCTTAAAAAGAACATTATGCTAATCAGGTGGTGCCCCAACTTGCGATTTTGATCTAAATTAGTCAGAAATTTAATCAACTTTTCTGGGCGATAAATTGTCCCAGACGTTATTGCGATAAATGATAATGTTGTATTGAGACCATTTCTGAGTAATATAATGGCAGTGGCACAAAAACGCAAGAACACACCTTCTCAAATATCAATAAGCTGGAAAACATTTCAAATATCCAAAATAAGCAAAGAACAACACAAACAACAACAAAAAATGAAGTCTGTAAATAAAATTGCTCTTCAAAAAAAAAAAAAAAAAGGACTTGCTAATTTCTCACACGATTAATTTATTTCCTGCTTATTAACACAGGCCTACTTGTAAGACAGTTCAGTCGAATTTCCAGTGCACTAAGATTTTTGCACTAGAAACGAGATCATATCAACACCACATCTTTGTGAGATGTTGTGTTGTTGACACCCAAACCCTCCTCCCTTGTGATCTCTCTTCAGTTCAAAATGTGACCTCAGCAATGACTAATTGGGAGTATTTCCTCCGAGAGCAGCTGCTAAAGTCGGCGCACGTTTGCGTGTGTGTGTTTGTGTGTGTTGAGCATTCATCTTGAGTCCGGTCCATTGATTGGCGGGGAAGGAGAGGCCGAAGAAAAGAAGAGCGGCTCTTCTCACGTAGCTCTCCACCTGTGTGTGCTGCTGAGTAAACAGGAGCTGTTGTCACAAGTGGAAGGCGGCCTGCGGTTTGCTCTCTGGAATAGAATGTCAATCTTTTGATTGCGTCGCACAAAGTTGAGCGGGCCGTCGGCGTGCCCGCCCCGCCGCTCGCTTCCTCCGACGCATGACGTCGGACGACGCCTCAAACATTCATCTCCGACAGCAGAGACAGGCCTGCTGGGTTGCAAACCCTCGACAGAAGAGGCAGCTTCGCACCATTTGCAGACCAAGACGGTTTTTCACCGAGCCGGTTTCCCTCCTTTCAGCTCGTTTCTCCTCTTGAAGAGACGCCAGACCGCCCGACTTCGGCGACTGTCACCCGCTGGTAGAGCGCCATCGCTTCATTTCTGTTGGCCACATCTCTGTTGGCCACATCTCTGTTGGCCACATCTCTCCGGGCCGTCAGTCGGCCAGTGTGGTCGGGCCGGGCCACCCTTTGGCACCGTTGGGGTGAGCGCGACGGGTGCGCAACGGGAAAATGAAGATGAAGAAAGAGGCAGAGGAACTTTGGAGGATTAGAGGGAAGATCGCAAATGCAGATGCCGGAGAGAAATGAACGATAAGAAGGGGAAAGTGGGATGAATCTCTGTATGGAGAGATGGATTTGTAGGGCATTAAGGGAAAAAGGCCAAAATCAAAGGTGCAACTGCAAAACATTTGGTTGCCAGGGGTTTCAGTGCTGAGATGTGAAGAACGGTGGTGCACGACTTGACTTCCCTTATCCGGTTTCATTTTGGTGTTTGGGGCGGAGTTGAGGGAGTTCGGGGGGGCACTGAGGCAGAGCATTGTTTCCACCTGTCCTGGTTTGTCAGAGTGAAAAGGGCATTGACCCGGGCACAGCAACGGGCTCCCTCAGACAAACCTTAGCTTCATTGGCGTCATGACGTTTCAGCGGTTAAGTGTTGGTTAAGTGAATGTGAGTTCACATTGTCTTATGTTAGAGGGACGGTATTATGTGTTTTCCATTCACTTGGTTTAATTTTGTAGCATATTTGCCCTTAGTTGCAAAAAAAAAAAAAAAAAGCTGTTTGTTTTAAATAGAACAAAAAACAACAAATACTTTGTAAGTTCACAGCTTGAAATTAGGCCTCTGCCTCTTTAAGAAACTCTTGCTAGAACATTGGTTCCTCTATTAATCCTTTAACAACATTTTTACCAGCGTTTCCCTGAGAAGTAGACCTGCAACGGGCTGAATACATGCGCCGTTCCAGCTGGTGTTTCCTAATTGCTGCTGACTAGTCTGAAGGAGCCGCGGCGGGACAGAGGTGGGAGGGATGCTCCGTGAGGCGGACGCTCAGAAAATGCAGCTCTGAGGAGGAGCTTCTTCTCAAAGGCGGAGCTATGTCCACCCAGGTGTTTTGCACAGCTGAATGGTTGCCGTGGGAGATCAAAAGATTTCTCAGACATGCATGAAAGAGTCAAAGCAACACTGCTTTTGATGTGGGAATCATATTATTGCATAATGTGAAGCTCTGCCTCTTTTAAAGGGATAGCTCAGGATTTTTGATGTGAAATGTTATAGGCAGTTGACACCCAACCTGTGGCAGATAAATCTTTTGGCGTCTTGACAGTGGACCCTGAGGCCACAACAAGAGCAAGATCAAAATGCCTTCAAACAACTCCAACCTGAAAAATCTCATAACGCGTTATGCAAACACTTCTCAACGAACCTTTGAACCTTTACGTTAAGCAGCTATTTACACAGAAGGTGAGGATGATTTACAGATGATCCTCCTGTTACGTTTATGTAAAACACTTCCGGTCTGAAGAGCCGTTATGAAGAAAAACATCACAATGCGCAAACAGCTGTGACGGTTTTTGGGATTAGAGTTAGGGAGAGGCGAAGTCCGCTCCGGTCTTGAGACCTCGTGGGCTTGCAATTATCTTTAGCCTCTATATTTACACTAAATGAAGACACCAAAAAAGCACAAACAGCTTTAAAGCATTTGATATTTATTAAAAATGAATGAATAAATCAAACAATCGCAAGGGTCTGAAGGTTTTCTGGCACCAAAACCTGTGATGAACTACACGCTGTGTGGTATTGATCCCAATTCGACCAAATATTCAGCCCCAGATCCAGCCGTGCACAGAGGACTTCGGTTTTTATTTCAATGCTTTCTCAGACCACACCAAAGAAATATCATAAAACTCATGATGGCTTGTCTGAATCGTTTTAAATGGATTTCCTCCTTCCACTTCAAATGCAACCCAGGACTTTTGAAGTTGAAATTCATTTTCCTGTCAACAACTTTTCCTCCTTTATAGACAATTTGAAAACTGAATGTAACACTTTTCACACTGTGCAGAAAAGCCACAAACACACACTGACATCTGGCAGTCGTCCGAACCCGCATTGAAACGGAGGAATCGGCTGCGATGCCGATCGTGTTTTGGACAGTGCGTAGACGGTCTCGACCAAAAAAAAAAAAAAAAAAAAAAACATTAGAGAATCCCGAAACATGCATAGAAAGAGAATCATCACGCAGAGATGAAATGTGGCTTTTCTTTTTTTTTCTTCCTTTCTTTCTTTTTTTGCGTGGCAGCAGGATTTTTCTGGAGCAAATTATTGCCACGTGGTCAGAGGGGAAAAAAAAAAAAAAAGGATTGTTGTCTCCGCAGCAGATGTTGGTAACATGAATAAACGACCTTGTTTGATTTCTGCTGAACAAAACTCGGCCGTATGAGGGTGCAGAACGTCGTGACCTGCTGAGGATCTCTCCGGCGAGTATTCGCAGGACAGTGCGGCTGATTTAAAACACGCCCGGTAGTGGCCTTGCTCGGTGTGACAAAGGAATAAGTAACCCGATACTGAAACAAGTACTCTGGTACGCTGGTTTCTCTCAGCTGTCATGTACTCCATCACATCAAATGTTCCCAAAATGAGCTGTAACAGATACTGTACAGCGCTCCAACAATGAAGATGCATGTCCATGTCTGCTGCTGCCGCTGCTGCCCCGGGGCCATCTGCTCCAACATCAGGGAGCGGGCAGAGGTCCCTCCGACGAACACCTGAAAAATCACTTCCTCGTATGTGCTTATTGCAAGCGACCAGGTGGGGAGGGCGCAGTGTGTGGAGGAATTCAGCTTTTCATGGGCTCCCATACGTGGAACTTGTGGAACAACCCAAAGAGCAAATGTTTGCTGTGTGTACTGGGCGATCTGTGTGCTAAGGAGGATGCACGGTATTTATTGGCAACACCGTGGAACTTCGTTCACATTCACCGAACACTAGCCGCATTTCCATCGACCGTATCGTTTTACAATTTACCCTCTGGAAAATAAATTAGCTAAAGGGAAACATTCAATTTTGAAAAAAAAAAACAAACAAACTATCATGTGTCAATAGAAAGTTTTGGCACTGAGATGAGGAGGCTTTTTTTTTGCATTTTTGTCTCGCAAAAATGCAAATTGTGTGAAAGAAATTATTCACGTGTGATTTTTATTGTTTCTTATAAACACGGCAGTTGTGAAGTTGCATCTTTGCAACATTAGCAGAATATTGACATAATTCTGCGCACATTTGTCATGGAAACGCAGCTAATTGGTGTTTTACGCTTAATTAATTGTTTAAATTCATGTCATAATTTATTATTTTACTGCACCTGACTAATAAGTTGTTTGCAAGGAAACCAGATTTCCTCGTAATCTTTTAAAACTTAGGCAACAGGTTATCAGAAGGGCTATAAAAGGTTTTTTCTAACTATTGCATATTTTTAAAAAGTATGCTTCTATTCCTACATCTTTCCATTTGATCAGAGATTTTATTTTATATTTGGACGTTTAGTAATGACACCATGGAAAAAAGCCAACATGAGCAGGGCAGAAATATGAATCGTCACCTTTGAATTTGAATGATAAATTCAGATTTTGGATTTTAAAATCAAATTTTCATCTCAAATTACCAGAAATTACACTGTTTTTAGGAGCTGCATATTTTGTAGAGACGTCGGCTCACATTCACCTCAATATTTTTGTTGATTCAAAAGTACCTTACAAGAAAGACTGGCGATCTGATAATAATCTTTTTTTTTGTTGTTATTTCACTATTAGTTGGTTTTTGGTTGTGGGCACCAGGTAACAGGTCAGTGGCAAGCTTTTGCAAATGCATGCCACACTTTTCAGATTCATTGCAGCACAACATTTTTGAAACCACGTCTTACTCGACTTTCACGTTACAATAATGCGACATTTGACGTTGATCATGAAATCCCACTGAAGTACATTGCGGTCTGTAGCCAGAATTTGACAAAACGAGAAAAAAGGTGAAAGCGTTATGAATGCTTTGGTGACTTGTCACAACCCTTTGCGCGTCTGAAAAGTCCCCATTCAGTAACTCAGACAGCATTCTTTCCTCCCAGCAGACTGTTTCCTACCACTCAGGACGCTCACAGGCAGCTACCAGCTCGCTCCCTTTCAGTCTGCAGGTGTCTGGACGGTGTCAGCGTTTTGACACGGCCTCAACGCGTGCCGTGCTGACAGAATCAAGCTTTGTGCGATAAGACGAGCGGGCTGCTCAACCGGTCCCGCCCAGCTCTGCTGAAACAGGGACCAGATTGGAGGTAGATTAAATTATCTGATCAGCACTTCCTACTACAATGTGGACTGTCTTTTTTTTTTTTTTTTTTTTTTTTTAATCTTTCAACCACTTCACCATCAGCTCACGAAGCGGAAACAGGATCACACTGAGCTGCTCAGCCACTGGCCCTGGCTTAAAACCGTTGCCTTATGTAACTCCCGAGATCTTTGTTTTGGTCTCTTCATATTTCAGTCAGGTTCTCAGGTTCTCCATATCGGCGCTGCATCTTGAGCAACTACCTCTCAAAAGCCTCGATTTCATCCATGACTGACTTTTTCAGCTCTCGTAAGAACACAGATTAATCTTCTGTTTATTTAGCTTGCCAGGACAATTTGTCTCTTTCTCAGCAGAGTGTGTTATTAGATCTTTTTCTTTTTTTTTTTTTTTTTTTTTACTTCACATATACTAGCAGTGTCAAGGCCAAAACTTATTTGTCAGGTGAACCTTTGTTTCCCGGTTCAGTCATTCAGCAGAAGTCGAGCCGCTCGTGGGTGAGGTGTCAACACCTTGTTTAGCGACATTACAAGCAGCCAAGCAGGTCAAATGTCAAACACACAGGATCCTCACAGATAAAACTTCTCTGAATATTTCTGAGCAGCTCAAATCTCACAGCACTGACCTGATTAGTGCTGGGATGCAAGTGGCTAGTTAACTAATAATTGAACTAACGAACAAAATACATTTATTTCAGGTGAACTATGATAATCGAATGTAATTTATTGTTGTGCATCGCTTTGCACTCAGAGTGCAGTGGTAACATAAAACACCTTTAGGGTTATATTTGGAGTTATGCAAGCTACCAGCCTGCTTAAAACATGAAAACTATCTCCAGTCAGGAAAGTCTCAAAATTAATATCTATGTTATTGCGAAAGGATAATTTGACACACAAAATCTTTGAAAAAAAAAACAAAAACAAAACAAAAAGAAAATATTTTTCTCTCTGATGAAGTACATGTAAAATATTTGAAACAAAATGCAGTCTTATAGTTCTTGAGATGCTGCTGGTTGCTGTTGGCAAAAGAGCCAATCCAGGAGCACCGTTTCTTTTCCCACATGCTGAGTTTTGGCTTCTCGACCAACCTCTGAACCTGGAGGTTTTGGGAGTGATTTGGGAAACTTTTGACTTACCCATTCAAACCTCAGTAACGATGAACAGTTAGGGGTGCAGCGAGATCTCATTGTGATGTAAAGTAATCACAATGTTTCTCGTTGAGGTGACTGCCGTCTTGTGAGCATTGCATTGCTTGTTTGGCAGCATTTTAGGTTTCCGGCAGGAGCTGTGAATGGCGACAGAGTGACAAGCAATGTGTAAGCACTGCCAGTTGCAGAAAGAGGCTACAAGTGTCGCTATGACATGTCTCCGGTTACGTTGAGCTATTTAGCAAACACCAACACTGTAACACTGAAAAAATGTTATACTTGTTGCAGATCATAGTTGGAGCACTGTTCTAAAGTCTGAAAAGATAAAAAGAAATCAGATAAAGACTGATTAGTTTGCTGAGTGAAGCATAAATTTGATCTTTGAAGTTTTCTCACAAACAATTTTGAAGTCTCTTCCCGTCCCGTTCTCGTGAGCTCATCGTGTCTCGTCTTGTGAGTTGTGGATTTCCTTGCACCCCCATAAGAGTAAGTAGGGTTTCAGTTTAATATTTCAACTTCTGTTTATTTGGTCTTTGCTACTGGACCATTTGGTTCTTGTTCAGAGGGATTAAACAAGCGCCGAACTCACCTTACAAGAAAAGACCTGCTTTCTGCCGTTTCAGATCACACATCTAAGTTCATTTAGGTCTCACATCTCGGCTGCCTTCCTCATTTTGCACATTAAGTGAAAAGTCTGTCGTTATGAAAATTCCCTCTCTCCCTGACAGGTTCCTCTGTTCTGTGTCACAGGGCATTTCTTTAGCAAACACCCTGTAGTTTGGCGTAAACACACGGGAGGCTTGCATTCAACAACCCAAGCACCAAGGACAACGATGATTATATTTTTCCTTTGTTAGCCATAAGCATCTGTGCCGCACTTGAGGATGTGGTGAGCAACTGTTTTTCTAATCTCACTGGGAGACTTAACCGTGGACTATCCAAGTAAACAGTTTCACCAGAATAAAACCAGAGCCATCACTCCCCTACGGTCAGCCTGCTGAGCTGGCTCAATAAGGGTTGGCAGCGACATGTGCTGAGTTGTTCCCTCACAGGAACACTGCCTTCAAGACCCGGGCCAGGGCTGCCAAAGTTAACAACAGAGTGAACCATGTTTCCTAGCGTTAACCCGAGCGCCAGCCTCCCCGCTTTCCGCCGCGCAGGGCTGTCAGAGGGAGAGCGGCTCGGAGTGCTGTCACTTTGAACGACTTAGCGAACGGGAACCCGCTCCGTCTGGAGTGAGCTGCGTGGCTGTAAGCTGTTTTGACGTGACCCTTAATGCCGCTCCTGCACTTAGCTGAAGGTTTCGGGCTCAGAGTCGTGTTCATTTGGAGGAGAGCTGCTGTATTTGGCAGCCTTCAGCTTACAGAAAGAAAAGTGGGGCTTTTCTTCTTCACTAAAGGGCAGTAGATGTCAGTCGGTCACGACGGCACGTCTCTCTCATCCGTTCTGATGTTTAGCCTGCTTGTCTTGAGACTGACTGGAAGCTTGCCATCTAAAACCACCGTTTTGTCTTTTCATTTCAATTAACCAGTGTGAATTTTCTGCAACAACATGGTCTTCATTTGTCTTTGTGAACCCGCGTGTGTCAGAGGACTGCAGCCCAGAGTGAGTTTTACTGCTAACTATGACAGTGGATAAACAGGTTGATTTGGAAAAGGCAGAGCTGGGTCCAGTCCAGGTGTATGTGGGTGTGGCAGAGACCAAGTTTGGCAGCCAGACCAAACCAAGCCGTATATCGGCATTGCAAGGGTAACATCAGCATGACTTCACTGTCTGAACTCAGTGGCGCATGATCACACGGCCTTTTTGGAAGAAAGAGAACATTTCTCAAACTGCGACAAGGCCGTTTTGCCATTGAAAACGGCAAAACGAAAATTTGCGTTTTCGCTCTGGCTGAAACAACAATCAGGATCCAAAAGCCTGCGCATTTTGATGTCATGACAGAGTAGCCAAAGTTGACTGGCAAAGGGACAGGAGACAGAGAAAGAAGTGTAAAGACAAGAGAAGAAGAAACCCAGGGTTGTATTTGTGGAAGAAAAAACAATTAGATGGATTCCAACATACAAATAAAAGATAAAGGTAATAAATAACAAGTCACATGAGAATGGAGTATAAACATGCTAATGTTAGCCTAGCGCTTCTTGAGTCTGGTACGTCATCAAAAACAGGAGGCAGAAGTGCAGACTGCAAAAATATTTGTAGAGTTCAAGAAAACAGTAATGCTGCAGCATCTAACTGGCTCAGATTGGACTTCCTGGTTTATTTCAGAGCTATTGTCTTGGTGTAAAAAACTTCAGGTCACAAACTGGCGATCCAGTATTTTCCCTCTTTCTTCTTTCTGACAATCGATTATTACATCAATTAGCGCCTTTCAGGGTTCATTTGTGATATCCTGGACAAGTTGTCAGCATTAACTTTAGCATAAATGGTCATTCTGAGGAAACTCAACATCATTCCGTGTTTTTTTTTTTCCAGCTGGGAAAATTACTTTGGTTCAATGGCGTCTCAAACCCTTAAATGTGCCTTTGATAGCCATTTGAAGACAGATAAACATGAAAGACTTTGTTAATCATCTGTCATTGGATTTATACGTCTGCTATGCCCCTAATATCTTAATAAAAAAAAAAAAAATTGATCTGGACCACAATGAAGCTCCAGCACTCAGCTACTGCAGTTCTTTACTCCGTCAGATGTACTTCTGCTTACTCGCTACTCTTTGTTTGGAATCGGACGTGCGAGTCAACGCGTACGGCCGATCTGTTGACAAACCGCAAAAAAGCTTGTTCAGGTTTTCTCTGCTGCTGCGTTTCCTCTCCACAATGAACCACCTAGAACATGTTATGAGGTAAGTCATTTTCAGAGCTGGAGACTTTGCATTCTGCGTTGACAGGTTTTGAGTGATGCACTCAATAAAAATATACTTTTACATTACTTGCACTGGGCCAACAAACTCTTCTTCTTTTCCTTATTTCTGATTTGCAGGAACTGACAGCTTGACCATCGCATCTAAATTATGCTGACTCATTCTTTGTTTAAATTACAAATTTTCATCCAAAACGTTTTTTTTTTTTTTTTTTTTTTTGGTTTTTGTTTTGTTTTGTTTTGTATTTCCCAGAAAGCACAGAAAATAGAGGCCCCATGGCCGTGGATGGAGCTGCTCAGTTATGTATTACTGCCATCTAATGGTCACCTAGCAACAAAACCTCATCTGAACTGAAAACCCTGTTTTCTTATTTCTCTGCTATTAGACAAAAAAAAAAAAAAAAAGAATATTTTCATCAATATTAGCTGAAAGTAATGGAACATATTTCTTTTTACAGATAAAATCTGAAAATTATAGAACCACCTTTCACTGCAATTACAGCCGTAAGTGTTTTGGGTATTTCTTGACCAGCTTTTCATTTATACAGACTGAAAATGTTGCCTTTTCTTCATTAAAATGTCACTCCAGCATCCCTGGGCTGAACTGGGCGCTGTGTAAACATTGACTTTCAAGCAGTGCCACGGAGTCTCAAATGGATTTAAGACTTTAACTGGGCCAGTCTGTGATAAATATAAAGTACTTCAATCAGAACCTCTGTCTCAGTTACAAGTCTTTTACACCCTCTCTGTTTTCTTCCAGGTTCGTCATGTATTTATCTCCATCCATCAACTCTAACCACCTTCCAGGCCCCTACTTAAGTAGCAAAACGAAACAGAAGAAAAACAGAAACAAAACCTCACATGCTGCTGAGTTCAAGGCAAAGTATAGTACATAGTGCGTTACATGTAGGTCAAAACTCTGGATTCATCTGTACAGAGGAGCGTCTTCCTACTTGGCTTGTGGCAAACTGCGACCAGGTGTTATGCTGCCGTTTCCTGAACAGTAGCCTTTGTCTTGTCTCTCCTCTATAAAGCCTGCGCTTGTGTTTCTGGTGAACATGACTAATAGTTTTGACGTTGACAGATTCTCACATCTGAGCTGTAGATCTCTGCAGTTCCTCCTGGTTTACCTTTGACCCCTGAGCTGCTTCTCCGACTAGTGTTCTTACACAACCTTGCTGTCCAGTCAAGTAATCGTGTCCTTGTGGGTTACCCTGGCGTACAAACCTTTCTCCCTTAGCCTTCTGCTGTGCTCTTTGGTTTTTACAATGCTGTTTATTTACTTATGTTCTCTAAAAAACACTGGGAACCCTCAAAGGACTAACTGGATATTTTCTAAGTAAGTGAATTTTGAAGGGAATTGTTAAAGGCATTAGAGGGAATATAGGTCCATGCCAATGTGTGCCACCATCTTTTACTCGCTTCTCTGAAAGAAATAAAACGACTGTGTTATTTTAGTTCCATTTCACCATTGCCCACTTTAAAATACTTCTGCTGGTCTACACATCACTGAATGTCTAAGCAACAAAATACAGTAAAGAGCTCCTTCAAATTTCTGAGTAAGGAGTAGAAATAAATGAACAGTTTTGTCAAAGACTGCATCAGTGAAACCCAAAGCCGTCGGCTCAGGATAGTCCGAACAGCGGTGTTGTCTTTTCCCTCAGGTGTGTGTCTATATGCATTCCTGATCCCTTTCAGCCGAGACACCTGCCTAAATATTGGTTCCCAACAAATGAAATCATGAGGCGATTCAAGCTGAACTCGTCGCAGCGGCCCGCCTCCTTTGTATCCGGAGCCTAAAGCTCTTAAGGGCCTTTGTGAATTAATTACATGTATCCATCAAATAAAGTCTGCAGCTGGCTCGTGGCTCTGTGTACTCGGCAATAACTCATAAACACATAAGCAGAGTCTCGAAAGCAAACACACAATGAGGATGGCGACAAGTATCGCTTTTCACAGGCGGTGGCCAAACAGAGCTCCGCATGTAGGGACACACTGAGTCCTAACCGCACACTTAAAAGCAGCGCGTTGAGACACTGTATCTGCTGTCGGGACAATTCACCTGCTGCCGTCTCTCAGCGCCGCCATTCAGAGACGCTCTGCTCCGCCAGGGCAAAACGACATGTCGTCACCTCACGATATTGATCCAACTTCGGGAGCAAAGTGGAGGCCTCTACTGGACATCTTTTTTACATGCACAGATATATTTAAAACAACGCATTTGTTGTTTTAAACATATCTCTATTTAAAACAATGCAGATATATATTTCCAGACACTTTCCAGATGACATTTTATAGAACAATCAATGAACTACAGCTATGTTTCTATTGACTTTAAAACTGATCAAACTGGAATTACGAAAACACTTTCGATTAATAAAAATACATCAATTGAAAAACTGGTTGTTTTTTTTTTGTTGTTGTTTTAAACGAAAGTTAAAGGAGGTTAATTTTCGGTTTTATCAAAATTAGCATAATTTGCGGAAGCGCACTGGAAACACTTTTTTTCACATCCAACGTATTGTGATCAATAATCAGATGTTCCTACTGATGGAAGAGACAAAGAAGATGACAGGAAGTGACATCAGGATGATGGCGTGGCATGCTTTTAACAACTTCTAACGTGATCAAATTTATTCATTGTGCGATGTTAGCTGTGTTTACTCAATGGATACTGCGAAATTTTGTTTTCTTGACATGAGCAGAATAGCAACAACGTTTTGTGCATATTTGTAATTGTATAATTGCACGACTTTCAAGAGAACCTTGAAATTGGTTCTCTGTCCCTTTAAGAAATTCCAGCCCTTTCCCTCATTGTGCCATCAGGAAGTCATCAGAACAAGGTTCCTCTAACAACCCTTGAAGAACATTTTTACCAGTGTCTCTCTGAGAGTCAGAATAGCCCAGCAGATGCACAGTTCCACCAGGTGTTTGCGAATTGCTACTGGCTAGTCTGAAGGAGCTGAGTCGGGGGAGTCACTGCTCTGGGAGACGGAAAATCAAAGTTTCCCCAAAATGTTTTTGCACAGCTGAAAAGTTGTCATGGGAGATAAAAGGATTTCTCAAACATCCATAAAATAATCAGAGCAACACTCCAGGAATGTTTTTGATGAGGATGTAACATCATGACGGAAACCTCAAAAAAAGCTGCCTTCACATAATACTGGCCATTCAAGGCCTTTCTGTTGCTCCAGTGATCTGACACTCTTGCCTCTTCTTTAGTGTTTAGTGTGGGTAAACGCAGGGCTAAAAGGCCCCACACACCTCCTTAGAAAACAACACAAAACACGCTTGAGCTGTAGCCAGCGGCCTTTCAGTGCCGCACAAACACAGAGCTAAGGTGATCCAGCCCCCGTAGCGTCAGCGTAGCGTTGTCCGCTGACAGCTCCTGTTAGGGCTGCCATTGTGCGGACATGACCGTGGCAGACGAGAGGGCTGACGGCTAAAAGCACAAAGGGGACATGGGCGCAAACTCCTGTCCTTCTCCCTCTCTCATCACGACTTGCCTTTTCTCCGCAGAGCGTTTAGGATGGATGAGGATCACCAGGGCCCCACCGCCACTCCAAAGGACGAAGGTGATGGGAGGAGGGGTCTCGGGTGAATAGAGGGAGGCGGGGTGTCCTGGCCCGCCAAAGACAGGTGCTGGCCAAGCTATGAGTGGTTCGTAATGGCGCTGAAGGATAAGTTGCTGTGAGAGATTCTGGAAGGAGCTGAGAGGTTTTTCTCAGCTGCTCCAGTCCCTCTCCTCCTCTGGTCATTTGTCTCGGCTAACTGCCGGAGCAAAAGGTGCTGTTGCATCCTGACACTTTGGACATCTTTAAAGCAGAGGAAACAAAACACGAAACCATTTAGGATGTATCTGTTTCCCCTGTGGTGCACTTCAACTGCCTCCAGTTTACCCCCACAGGAAACTCTACACTATAGGCATTCATACCCAAGTTAGTATCGTCCAGTTTGTCTTTTTTTCACAATGAGACTCTTGCATTTATTTACTTGGTTGCTATTTAATGTTACGGGTGTCCAATGTGAGCCCCTTGAAATGACTCTGTTCGCCACAATTCAAAAAAACAACAAAATAGAAAACAATGGTAACACTTTATTTGACGGGTTGTGTCATTTGGTTAAACTTTAAAAATGATGTAGCTTTATGTCATTAAAGCTAAAGTTTAATCAGTAATACTTTAGTAACAAATTTATATCGGATCATGATTTCTTGGTCAATGTCAAGTTGGCATAACATAGACATTTTCAATAATGTCAGCTTTGTATTAAAAGTGTCATGATTTTTTATGATAACAGTCGTCGTAAATATTCATGAAGACTTACTCATGTTCATGACAGGTGTTATGTCATGTTTACGACATGTTCACAACCCATCAAATAAAGTGTTACCAAAACAGCCAATGACCCAAAAAATTTTTTAAATTGTCTGTTGTCCTTCAGTAAAGCAACAGTCCGATGCCCGATTTTATGGACAAATCGTTTGTCCATAAATGTTTACAGTTCGATTACAAGAAGACTTTTGCTAAATCAAGAAAATTCTGCAAATGTTTAAGTTTTTTTTTTTTAAAAGTTGTGATGACACAAGGTCATTCATTGCTGCTGGACAAAGGTTTCTTTCATGTGAATTTAAAACCCCACTCCACCCCATCTTAGAATTCCATGGAAACGAAGCAGGAGGTAAATATGGATGCAGTACTTGCTTAAAAAGATATTTACTTCAATTTTTATGTCATACAAAATCACGGTTACATATGATATTTTAAAGACTTATGTTGTCCACCGAGTTGTAAATGTTGAAGTTGACACATCCCACTCTCGCCAAATTTTTGTTTTCACGAACAGGGAAAATCTGTAAGGAATCTGTAATCATAGTCTGAGTACTCTAGAGTTTAAGATAGAGATGAACATACTGTGTTCAAAATAAGAGTCTGAAAACATTCAAGGCCAATCAAAGCTTGCACACGGTGTGTGACTTTTTTTGTACTCAGATAGATGTTTAAAGTTTATTTATTTTATGCAGATGTCTTTTCAACTTCTTTTTTTTTTCTCTTTTGGTGAAACAAAAATAAAATAGAAAAAGTTCATCCAACGTTTTCTGGGGCAAACAGCAGGAACAGAAAAAAAAAAAAATCAAGGTAATTGGAGTCAGACATAAAACAGCTTTTTTGGCGAGTTTATATCATGAGACATTTTCTTTTGTCCACATGATACCGTCGCATTCCAAAAAGTCGTTTTTTGCCAAAAGTGTTTTTTTTTTTTGCCTAATTCAACCTTTGTCAAAAAATGACTTGTGTCATTGTATTAAGAAGGTGACAATGTGCGCTATTTATGTTTGCCCTTAGAAAGATTGTAAATGTCATAAAGCACAGCTTTTATCCCTTGGACCGAAAGCTCTCCAGCAGAATGCCTCATGTCCTGTTTTGAGAGACTTAATCAGGCTTTCCATATTAAAAAATGCTGCAGGTCAGCTGGGTCATCGAGACAAAGGCCTGTGTGGAGGGAGGGGGAGGGGAGGGAAGCTCCGTGTGCCAGGGATGACAGACGCTGAGATTTGATTGGCTTGTTCCTGCGCGGATGGGACTCGCTGTCAACAGGTCCCAATTAGTCCAATCAGGGTGGAAGGAAACGGCACAGAAAGGATACTTTGTTAGCGCCACCATGTTTGTGGAGCTGATAAAAAATAAAAAAATAAAAAAAATAAAACAAAACCACAATCACTCGCTCTTTCTTCTCGCCCCACCAGCCGGAGTCTGTGGGGACGAATCAATTAGGGATTTAGACATTGATGCCGCTGCGTTGCTTTGTTGACGCCCGCATTGTTGCGGCCCCTAAGCGTTGCTGTTGATGTAAATATTGCCCTCTGCCATTCTTTTGTGTTTCTGAACAGTATTCGGCGACCACAGCGGCTTCCTGACACAAATGTGTCATCGGGAGTCTTTAGATCGCAGCCTAACGCGCCTCGGGTAATTCATGGGAGGAAACACGATGGTGAGTCATACTGGAGAAATAAAACCGAACGCAAAGAAATTCGGGGAAGAGGTTTGAATTTGACACAGTGGTGTACTTCAAACGCATAATATTGGCCAGTAGGATTAAAAAAAAAAGACTGTTAAACTTGAAGTGAAGACAACATAACGTGTAATAAAGTTTTATTGCTCAGAGGCAACCAAACAGGCACCGAATGCAGTGAAGACAAGAGGAAATCTCGAAGCACTTGGAGATTCCTTAAAAGAAAACAGCCATCCCGGCTGATCGGCCACGGCTTAGTGAGTGATGGGACATTGACCTCTGACCTGAGGAAGTCATTTAGATGAAGAGGCACTGAAGGTCTGATTCATGGTCAGAGAATCGGCCCCATCTCCATGGATCCAGGCATGCCGGCGGTGAGGACGGACAGGTCGTGGGGGGCGTGGGGGGCGTGGGGTGGAGGCGTGGTTCTGATCTCAATCTGCCAATTTTCTGTCTGACAGGCAGTCTGCTTCCAAAAGAGACTGGAATAAATAACTTCGTAAGCCATAAACCATGTCGATCTTTAACATTTAGTTCAAGAAGTGAATGTTTTTTGTGGTGGGAATTGATCAAAAGATTGTAATCAGGTTAAGTGCAGGGTGTGTTGTTATACACAATGAAGCAAAATTCTCAATTGGAGTAGATAGTTGAACAACTAAGGTAGTTATTATTTCTAATCTTTAACTTTGGTTATTCAATCATCAGATGCTATAATATTCATTCAGTGTTCAAGTGTTTCCAGGTATTTTGATCATTCATGTAACTTTTTTTTTTAAATACAGTTTTAGAAATGCTGACTGCGCAGGATAATTTTTTTTTCACTACAGACTCAGCCTGTTTAGCGAACATTGCTATATTCCGGCCTTTTACTTCAAAACCTCATATGGAGCTTTGCTGCTTCAGACATTCAGTCGGTTCCCTTGACCCGGGTTGTGAGGTGCCTGTGCAACCTGAAGAATCTGAACTTAATCTCATTGATGGAAAGTAGAATTTCAGAATTTAGACCTTGAATTGTCTGGTCTAGGTGGAGGGAAAATACAAATAAAACCACAACACCAGCTGGAGCCTGAAGTCCAGACTCTACCTTCCAACTTTTGGGACAATCCTACTCCAGGTTTTAAAGCCTAAGTCAGAAAATAAACAAATAGAACGCAATTATCATTCTTTCACTTTGCAAAACAAGATTTACAGAAGGACTGTGTTGGCTGACAGAGAAAGTAGGCATTGTTTTGAAGTGCCAGAGTGTGGTTTCAGTCAAAACACTGTCTCTTTGTAAGAGGATACACCGAGCTCTGAGGTTATTTTAGGGTTTGCAGTCACATCTAAGGAGGCAGAGGACCTCTGGTTTGTCTTCAGTATGTCAAAAAGACGACGCCGAAGAATCTCTCCGAGATCAAAGCGTGGGGATCAAACACTCTGCATCCACAGAGGGAACGCTGTTTGTACGGATCTCAATCAGGGTCTGCAGCCGAAATGAGCAGAAGGGAAGTTTGAACGGTCCGACCTGCAGGCCTGGGAAACAGGATGACAGGTTGGTCACACCCAGGCTGTCTGGACCCTGTGTTGCTACAGAAACCACTGAGGCCCAAATTCTGGAAGAATGACACTCAGGCAAGCACCAAAGAAAAGACAAAACCTGCCACAGTACCAGGAGGTTGTTTCGAAACTTGTTTTTACCCCAAACTCTCATTGAAAAGCTTCATATGGATTTTGCCTCCTCCGTTTTTCCAAAACATTAATCTTGAGGCATCTTTGGTTGGGGGTCAAACGCGCAGACTTAGAGAGCCAGACGGAAATATTTAGGAGCCTCCTGAGATGTTCCGTCAGAAGATTATTCTGAGAACGCAGGGCACCGTCTGTCATGTTATACGGAGCGAAAAAGAGACTGATCGTTGTAAAAAAAAAACATAAAAACTAAAAAGAGAGGGAGAGACGAAACATCTGATTATAGCCTCATAGTTTAATTTCACATTTACTTCTTTGTTTCTTTATTGACCTGAATCTGCACTTAGCATTTTTTTTTTTTTTTTTTTTTTGCAGAGCAATAATGTTACAGCCAAAAACATCAATGTTTTGTTTTCTTTTTTTCTGGATTTTATGCAACAAATTAACACAAAATAGTGCATAGTTATGAAGGGAGATGAAAATGATGCATGATTTTCAAAAGTTTTTACATAGAATTTATTCTGATGACTCTGGTATGCAGTTTATTCATTTCCTTATTAGGAGATTCACTGAACCTGAGTTGGCTGATCTGATCCAAAGACTTCCTTGATCCCATCGTTTTCCCTCCTATGCATCAGGGGAAACAGGTTTAAAAAAAATGTAGACCTAATTCTGACACAAACTTACCTAACATGTTAATTAATGTGCAAAATGTTAATTAATGTGCAAAATGTTAATTAATGTGCATTGTCCCCATCAAACTTAAATGCAGCCTCTGTATCTATACAGTCAAACCACACTGATTCACACAAAATTCATTTCAGTTTCTTTCCACAGCGCCAGATCACAACAAATGTCACCTCAAAAAAGTATTTTCAGTTCAATCATACACACATTCCAATTAATCCCAGTTATCAAACAGAGCCTTAAGCTCAGTTCGAATTAGCTTCAAAAGTTTTCTATCTACCTTTCGTTCGACTCAGATTCTTTAGTGTAGACCATTTCCTTATACATAAGTTTGAATTGTTTAATATTTGGACAGACAATAATTATTTTTTACATAAGCAGTTAAACTGTTGCTAGGAGGCAGAACCACAACATAGATGTGAATGTTCTGATGGAGTAGCTCTCTGCTCGCCAGAGGCCCATTTCACACGAACAGGAAGTGATGAACATACTCTCGTCCTGCAGCCGCATTCCTCCTGTTAGCTCAGACTGATCTGCTCCAAAGACTTCTTTGATGCAAACATTCGCCCAGCTAGCTTCCCACGTTCAAACCTCGAGGAGAGCCCTCCTAACAACCGGCCGTCAGTCAAACCTAATGTAATCTGGCCCGAAGCACCGGGAGCTCTCGGAAGACCTGTTCAGCACCGAGTCTGATGCCTGGGCTCCTCTGACCGAACCATAAAACAGCATGGAGTAGAGTCACATCCTAGTGGTCCATGTTTGTACAAATATGCATGTAAGAAAAGGGGGAAAGGGGCTGACTTTAGGCTGTTAAGCGACCACTGCAGTGAACGGCGCACATTCACAGCTTTAATAAGTCCCAGCAGGATATTAAACCTGTACTTATGCCTCTAGCAGTATTCAATTAGGAGTGACAGGGATTCCTTTAACTAAGTGACTGACCCTGGAGCAGTAAGACTACATTAAGATTTCATACAAGAAAACAATCTAAACTCTAAACAATTTGAATAATCATGCAAAATTAAATTACGGGAAATTACGGGAAATATATATACATATATATATACGCCTTCTTCTTTTTTTCTTGTTAAATGAATAGCTGAATGAGGTCCCCTGGGTGCTTTAGGCTGTGATTTATGGTCATACAAAAACACTGAGACAAGGACTTATGGCCTGTGAATTGTTTGTGTTAGCCGCCCCATAAAAGGCATAACCTTGTCAGCTTCGACAGTATATGGACTCAAAGGTGATTAAGGTGGAGTGTGTGTCTGAGTGTGTACCTCGCACTCGGGAAATCAGCTGCGGTCCAGATGGCCTTCCAGCTCAGCGTCCTGCTACCCGCGAGCCGAAACAGAGAAACGTGGTAACAAGGATGGACAGGAGCACGAAACACAAGATGAGAGCGAGATGATTAGAAGGAAACAGCTCACATAGTGTATCCTTTGGCAATTTTCACAGGAATCTTAGAAGATTTAAGTTGATTTGCCATACGTTGCCGGTTTTAGTGTGGCAAACAACCTTAATGAAATGCTGAGTTATGGTTGAAAAAGTTGATTCTTGGTTAAGGTCAACGATCAATTGTGTCTTAAATGTGGAGTTATCAGGTTTTAAACTGAACACCATATGTAGAGGACAGTGGGTGGTGATTTATTTTTTTTTACTGTACATTTTCTTACTTGTAAATGTTATTACTTACTTTTTGTGCATAATGCCTAGTCACAAAAACATCAACACAGCTCTAAAAGGAGTAGAGACTAGTCATACTTCAGCGTGGATTCAATCATATTTTGCTTTCTGAAACACCATTTACATGATCAAATATGTATTGGGTTACAATAACACACACAACAAAACAACAACAAAAAAAGACTTGATAACTATCTAAAATTCTACTTACACCACTGTTTCATCAGAGGAAATCTATTTCTGTGATTCTCCCTATTGTTGAGAAATTAAGGTGCAGCTAAAATGATTTTCAACATTTCTTAGTGTAAAAGCTGAGATGATTTTAGGATATTTCCCCTGATTAAGACCTTCCTATTTTTATGAAAATTACTCCAAAAATTGATGTGATATCTATTTTTGCCACCAGATGGTGATGACTTCAACATTCACATCTCATAAAGAAGATTCTAGCACGGCTTAAGCAGTGCCAGGCTCTATTCTCTCAGGCTGTATTAGACAGGAAATGGGTAATGAGAAAAGGGCAAAGGCCATCAGGCCAGGAATCAAACCTGTGACGTCTGCATCCAGGACCAAGGCCTCTCGTGCTTTCACCCTTGCACCACCACATTCTTTTTAATATTCCAGAACAGAGTGGAAGTCCAGGATTTCAGATTAGTGTGAACAGGGCATATAATGGACGTATTAAATCTTGAACCAAAATTCATGAAAACCAAAAACAATAATCAAACAACAGAAAACGTCCAAAAAGCCCAAAGACCTGAAAAGACCCAAAGACAATCATGGTGGATGATCAATGGCGACAATATCCACAATTAATGCGCAGACTTGCTCCCTGTCGCATTGCAATAAAACCTTGATAACACTTTATTTGACGGGTTGTGAAAAAGACTGTCATAACACTGTCATAAAAATGACATAACACCTGCCATGAACATGAGTGAGTCTTCATGAATATTTATGACTGTTGTCACAAAGTGTCATTTGGCAAATCATGACACTTTTAATACAAAGTTGACATGATTCAAAAATGTCTTTGTTATCCAAGAAATCATGATCTGTCATACATTTGTTATAAAAGTACTGCTGATTGAACTTTAGCTTCAATAACATAAAGCTATATCATTTTTAAAGTGTTACCAAATCCTCTGTTCATTAATCCATTAAGTGTTTCCTAATTACATGAATGTGGAGCCAAAAATCACAGTGACGACTCCTCAGAAATGATTTCCTACAGTGGCCACCCACACCAAGTCGCCGTAAAGTAAAACGTTTTTTGGTAAAAGCACCACCAAAAGACATTTGGAATATTATGAGCGAGACACCTTCTAAAGTGTCAACATTCACATCATTTCCATGTTTCCTTGTCTCTGTTATTCCCATAAATCCACCTACTTCAGTGGTATTCGCATCAGAACAGGCCTCTTAAGTCCAATTTGTGGATTTACTGCAAATCTGTAATCGCTGCTAACCCTGAAGTAATTCAACACTTCCCATGAAATATGGACAACGACTTACCACCATGTGAGGTGATGGCGTGCTTTAGCTTGTTTCCCAGGCTGTTTTTAGATGTGTTATGGTAGTGAATATCAGTCATAATGCCAAGGTCATGGCTCCTAGATGAGTTTTCCACTATTAGAGTTCATTATAGCTCATTAGACCTCAGCTGCTTGTCTCTTCACCCCTCATAACATGCTCTCACACGCATTTATACACATAAAAACCTCCCGAAAGGACAGATGGTCAGTCGCACACGCAACACACAAAACACACATGCAGTCGAACACACCCCTTCCGTGCCAAATGGCAAATAGCGGCGGAGGCTGAGTGTTCCTAGAAACTGATGTTTGGTAAACGGAGAAGGCTGGGAGTCCGCGAGGGGAGAGGGGGAGTGCAGCAGGTGGTTCGGTT
The DNA here is from genome assembly GCA_010277015.1 of Poeciliopsis turrubarensis. Classification (NCBI taxonomy): domain Eukaryota; kingdom Metazoa; phylum Chordata; class Actinopteri; order Cyprinodontiformes; family Poeciliidae; genus Poeciliopsis; species Poeciliopsis turrubarensis. The sequence continues at coordinate 2,791,285 of VMRN01000034.1, forward strand.
TCAGGTCCCACTGGGTGCATACCCTCACTTGAAACCATGGTCCAAGGTAGCATGGCTGTCTGGAAAACAAGTTCATTACCGTCTCCTGACACACCGCTGCTGGACGAGGAGCGTGGGGGCGTTTGGTTGTCTCCGGGTGAATGATAGTAGCTGGTAGGGGCCACAGACCTGTTGGGGCCCAACATGGTCCAGTGACTTCTGTTGAGGTTCTCCATGAACGGCCCTTTTTGGCACGTCTCTGTGTGAGGTTGTGACTTCTGCCATGAAAAACACTCCAGCTTTCTGCAGTCATTTAGCAAACTATCCAATGAGAAAGGAACGGAGGCTACTGGAGCCCTAACACTGCTGCAGTCGGACCAAACTGTAGATACCGGTTCCTGATGAAAACCAAAACATCAACTGAATCAGAGTTTCTTAAAATAGAAAATATTGGGTGAAAAGCAAAGTATTTTTACTCAAAATGTTTATATTTGTATTGGCCCCTATATTGAAAAAACTTCTAGATCGAGTGTGATAATGAGACTGATCCATAAGAGACTAAGAGACTGATCCATCTATTCAGTCTAATTCTTTATCGACTTATCGATCAGTGCAACTGAAACATTGGAAGTTGCCGATGCTGTGAGCTCTCTCCAGAGATTTAGCCAAAGGTAATTGCTATTTTACTTAGTTAAGTTCATGGGTCAGTGTTACAAATATCCTCCCCCGCAGACAATGTTTTGCTAAAGTGCACTGACCAGAAAGAGTCTGCTGGTAAAATGAGGAAAACAGCGAGAGAAAGGACTTCTCGCCTAGGGAAAGGCTGCTGCTGTCACTTACAGTGCACAATGATAACAGCAGGGGATTCTGCTGTTGTAGCAGCGTGTCTTCAAAAACAAAATGGAAAGCCTTAAAAAACATTCACCAATTATTATGTAGTTTACTGTAGTTTGAAAACTGAGGAAATAAAATAGCATTGAGATATGAGTTGTGAGAAAGAATCTGAAATCAAAATAAATGAGAAGTCATAGTTCTTTTGTGTGTGTGTGTGCGTGTGTGTGTGTGTGCGTGTGCGCGTGTGTGTGTGTGTGTGTTTTTAAAGGGACATATCCATTTGAGATTGAAATGATGTTAGTCTGCTCCCTGCGGTGCAGTGACACATGTTGCTTTGAATCCTACACAAGAAACAGACGTGTGATCAATACAGCAAAATGTGCTGCGGTTAAGATTTGTTTATATCCAGCCAACATATGGAAGGCAGATTGCTCACATAATGACCATGTTGAACGGCTCCCTTTGCCATCTGCTTCTGTTACACCTGTGCTGGGTTTTAATTTGTCACTTGCCTCGGAGGAATGTTTGCACATTGCTGAAAGATAAACATCCTCTGCAGGAAATGTGGAATAAATTAGGCATCATTCAGTGAACTACAATCCAGTTATGAGACTGATACGTGTTAATGACACCTGAGCCTTAAAGGCAATTATACTTTAACTTTTCTACATTTTGTCAGATTGCAACCGCAGGCTGCAATGTATTTTAATTGGGATTTTATGAGATAATCAAACATAGCGTAACATATTTCTGCAGTGGGAGACATGAGCACATGACTCACGTATGCGTTCAGTTCCCCTGACTCCATAAATTGCAAAAACATCTTTAACTGCAATCACTACAAGTTCCTCATGTCTTTATTAGCTTTGTGAATCAAAACTTCCACTCCAGGCTTAAAGGGGCAGTGGTATGTGATTTACTGCCACATAGTGACATTTTATAACACAATCAAGTAGCTGTGTTACCTTCAGTTGTTAAAAAAAAAAAAAAGTAATATATATTAAATATAACTCAAACTACATTTGATTTGGTGATTTAATGCCTTGAAATTGGGCCTCAGTCTCTGTAAGAAACTCCTGCTGTTTCTGAAACTCCACCTTCAGGAAGTCATCACAACATGCTATCAAACCTTTTAACATTGTTTTCACCAGTGTTGTACTGAAGTAGTTTGTATAAAGAGCTCAGTTGATGTGCAGGTTTTTGTTCATTTCTGCTGACTAGTCTTAAGGAGCTGAGTGGGGGGAGTCACTGCTCTGTGACAAGAAGCTTTGAACATTCAACTATGAGGAGGAGCTTCAACCTGGAAGGCTGGGCTAGGTCTACTGAGGCATTTTGCAAAGAGGAATGGTTGCCATGGGAGATGAAACAATTTCTCATTTAATCTCCCATTAAATAATCAAAATAACACTCTATGACCATTTTGATGTAAAGCTAAAAAAAAGTCAATTTTACATAACACTACCCCTTTAAGTCTTCACAGAAGTAAAACCTTAAAGAAGTGAAACAGGGCAGTTGTTAATATTTTTCCAAGTTAACACATCAAAAAAGTTGTTTGTTGTGTTTAATTAATTCATTCTGGTAAGAATAACATGGTTTTGTCCCATTTTAACCTAACGAAATGATTTTATTTTGTGTGAACGCAACAAAAATTTAGTTAAGCGAATTAGCACACCGATACCTCTCTTGACCATAAGGGGGCAGTAATGCGACAGTAACGCTGCACGAAAAGGAAAAACCAGTCGAAACCTGATTAGTCTGGACGTCCATCCGAAAACAACGGCAGTGAGCCCGCCACTTTCCGAGTTTCGAGTCCCTTTCGCCGTGAATTTACGGTGGCAATCCCAATCTCCTCCAAGCTTTAGCAGGCAATGATATATTTTTTTTCTACCAGTTTGCTGTTATTGCCATTTACTGATAATGTACTTTAAAATATGCGGGAGGCGCAGCGGCAGGAATAGTTTTAAGGGCTCAAATTGAACAGACCGCCGGTTCAACCCCGGTAGGCTAGAAGAAGTAGTCCACTCTGGGCGCATGGCTGTGCAGAGCTGAGAATGGACAGAGAAGTTTGACAGTCAGAGTTAAATCAGAGGAGGTTGGCCAGGTTTAAGTGTTTAACGGGGCCAGAGCAATGGAGCGACCGCTCAGGCGCGCTGGCTATATTTAAATAACTTCCTATCTTTCTGCATTGCCTAGCTTTTGATTATGGTCACGCTACCACCCATGTTCTGATGTGGGTATGGTGCCTTTATGGTTGCAGTGTTCGCTTCAGTTCTTATGGCTTTCAGTGATTATTGGCTGTCTTTGTGCCGCTCTTCCTTAAAGGCAGGAATTGCGGAGAGCTTGGTCAGTGGTTGTCCACCGACAAGGTTCTCTGTCTGAACCCTGGCTCTCTGCAGCTCCTCCCCTCATTACTCTTAGCCCCTTGGCTGATTGTTTGATTACTGATGACGTTGCCAAGTCTCTGGGATTTAGGTGCACGGCCTTCCTAATTCCACATGATAGATTAAGCTGTCTTTCCTCTGAGCTACGGCTTGAAATATTGATTTACAGTCAAAATCTCCTTTGAACTTCGCAACCAATTTATTTCTGGTGTGTTCCTTGGTCTGAGTGATGTTGTTTGTTCTCAAATGTTCTCCAACAATCCTCTAAAGCCGTTACAGAAGAGCCAGATTTATAGCGAGATGAAATTACACACGTGGATTCTACGAGAGTAAAGGGACCCACATATCCCCGTCTTTCCTCTTGGGGACCATGCTCTACTTTGTGTTGGTCCATCATAAAAATGGCAATAAAATGCAATGAAGTTTGTGATAATAATACAGTGGACCCCTGGTATTTGTGGGGGATAGGGACCACAGGCGCCCGTGAATACTTGAACGTACTTGAACTCCCTCTAAAAACGCCTATTTTTATTGTTCACACACTAAATATACATTGATATGCTTTAATATGACCAATGGAAATGGTCTCAGAAGCTGATATCTTACAGTCTTTTCTTCATGTTGGGGGGAACAGCCGCTCAACTCCAATGAAAATAAATTGCAAACACACACAATTAACTAAGTGCAGTAGATAGTGGAGGTATTTCAGGTTCCCAAACTGCAATTTTGCTTGAACGGTTTAGATATGAAAAAAATCTGCGAATAGCTGTGGCTTCCGCTAATAACTCGTCGTGAAATTCCACAGAAAAATCTGTGAATACCGAATCATGAACAGGTTGGAGTCTACTGTACAGCAAATGTGGAAGACTTCATCCATTAATTTTTTTCTTTTTTTTTTTTTTTTTTTTTTTTCTTTTTTTGCAAGGCATAATTTCACAGGCAACACAAATCACCATGACAGATTTTGTGTATGTACTGGTTAGGCTATCTGATGGGTGTTCCTGGCATATTTACTAAACTTCTGAAGACCGATGTGCCTTATGAGGACCAACTTCTGGTTCTAATACGGTGGGCCGCCTTGTTTAGGATCAGAGGTCAGGTTTAGGGATATGGTGTGAATTAGGTCTTGGTTAAAGGGAGGAATAGACTAGCGTGAGTTAGGGGAAATGAATGCAGTTCCTAAAAATGAATGGAAGTCAATACAAATATCTAATACTGGTAGAAATATAAACACACGCACGTGTGTGTGTGTGTATTATCAGTGTCTACACATAAATACTCACACACATTTTTATATATATATATATATATATATATATATATATATATATATATAGAATGAAGTATGAAAAAACTCAAATCACTATAATAATCAATAAAAATTTTACTAAAACTGAGCAATAGTTAACTAATAATAACTAATAGTCACTATTAAATAAAGCTAAACTCTAATGAAAAACCCAGGATTAACTATGGAGGCCCAGACTTCCCTCACTCGCTCCCAACTCTCTGATAAATCTAAAGTATCAGAGACCCATGTTAAAGTCTACTGTGGCTGCTTTCCTCTTCTGTCTTTATACTGGTGCAGACATGATGGAGTGATGGCTTTTTTGAAATGCTTCCACAGTGAAATATTTTCTTCTGGGATATTCTCTTCTTCAGAGATGTTGTCCTGCTCAGCTTGGATAATAACTTCTGGTATTTCTGATTCCTGAGATGAGGCAAAATTTTTTTTCATCTACGTCTTCAGAAAGTTGTACATTGTTGACTGTTTGAGGCTCAGAGAGGTTTTTCCATTTGTTACTTCCTACTTCTATTTGTTTTTTCAGATTGTAATTCTTCCCCTTCCTGGCTGGATTTTTCTGTGGTTGGAGAGTCCATTTCTGCTTCACTAAACTTCAGTGAAGGATTTTCCTCTTTTGATTTAAATTTCTTAGAGGGCTCTTCCAAAATGATGATCACTTGCTGACACCATTACTTCTTCCGTCACCTACCGTGGTTCAGTGGTCTCTGCTTCATTTGAATTAGTGTCTTTTTCAAAGGCGTCTTTGACTAGATTCAGGCTTGAACCTTCTTGTTGCTCAGACTTTTCTCCAGAAATCTTTTCATTACTATTTCCAGCTCTTAGACAGCTTCCATCGCCACCTATTTCTTGCTCTTTCGCTTCGATTTTGCAGATGGCGTTTTGTGCACCTGCTGATCCACATTGTGTTGAGTTTCAAAAATTGTTCTTTTTTCAACATCTTCCAATAATTCGGTCTCAGTTTGTGTGCTGTGCATCCATCTTGGCTTATGTTGAAACAGATCGGTAACTTACTGTTTTCAAGTTTAAGCTTTCTTTGAAATCTGTCTCCACTTGAACAAATACCTTTTTTTTTCTGTTTTGTGTATTCAGCATGCTTTCCTTCAATTTAATATTTAGCTTTTTATGAAGCTGGAGCTGTGCAAAGCACTCTTTTCAGTTTTCATAGCCAGGGATGCTTTGGGTTTCCACAATTCTTCAAGCAGAATGTGTACATGCTGTTAGAGGTCAACAATCGGTCCAATTAAAGTTTGTGGTGGTCTCAGACAAGGGTCAAGCAAAGAGAGAAGGATCTGAGAGTTGACATAACTTTGATTGTTGGAGACCGCAGGTAAATTCTCCACCTGCACGTTGTCTGGTTCGGGCGAGGTGAGACATTCCAAATCTACTGCCTTCGGTGTTTCACGGAGTGACTCTTATTCAGTGACCAGTTGGGGAAGGAGGTCACAATGTCCTTGGAAAACCTCTCCTTTTCTAAGGGAGCTATACCTGATCACCTTCTCTCTCTTGCCTTTTAATAAATTTGGATCTAATGGAGGTTCTGACTCAGGAAAGGTTTTATACAATTATTTCTTTGCATACTTACACGGAGCTGCCTTATCACCTAGATTTTCTGTCACAATCTCCATCGTTTTCCAAATTGTCCCTGAAAAATGTCAGGTCCACCGAAGCGCCTGGCTCAGGGAAGGTTTTCCATAATATTGATCGCTTCTTCCCTGCTTTTTAAAGTGAAATAATACTGTTTGAGAAACTTAGGAGTGAATTGGCAAGAAAGTCAAAAGTGTGTGTGCATGTATGCGTGCGTGTATGTGTGTGTGATATGTTTGGATCCACAGTCTCATAAAATTTGATAACGCCTATGTGTAACTGCAGGATTGTACATCTCTGTTGCATTGCTCTACCTTTTACTGCAGAGTAGCCCTTGTGGGCCAGGACTATTTATGAGGTTACACTACTCCTGTCAGGTTGGCTGAGACTAATGAGGCTTGATTTTGTGGCTGTACAGTATGACTGGGCTCACCCTAAGGCTAAACAAGGCTTTCCAAGAAGCAGTCTGGTAGCTGCCCTGCTTAGCAAAAGACCCAAAGGGTTTAAATGCAGTTATGACTCACAAGATTATTGTAGGAATATCCCTGTTGTCCATAGTTAATATCTTCGTGTCTATTTGCAGGAGTTCTAATCTTACTGCTGATATGGTGTTTATTACAGTTCATGTATTCAGAAAGCTAAACACATTCTTGGTTAGAACTTCCTCTGACTGACTGTTTTCCCTAATGCCACCAGAGCTCTGTGTCCCAGCAGGACAGTATTCCACCATGAATCATAAGCACTTAACCCTGATGGACCACCACACAATGCCAAACATGTTGTAAACTCTCCGTACCCCCAGGTGCCTGTATCAGATGTTATTAGTCCATTTGGATGCACAATGTTTCATGTTAGCTGTCATAGTCGCACAAGAGTTCCTCGCATGATGGATAGGAATGTCAGAAATGAATGGATCACCTGCAGGATCACATAATAGCTTGACCTTGTGCTTTGTACTCAATGGATTATGTGAAATACTGCAGGGGTGGAGAGCCCGTGATGAGCACAAGGTGGTGTTAGAATCCCTGTAACAGCTGTCTGTTCCTCAGGGTAATCAATCGATGTGAACGTTTAATCGTCACCTGGAAGCTGATCGCGTTGACATTTGTTGGAGTATCGTGGCGGGTGATGATGCAGATCAAACTGTTCCAAACTTTTCTGCATCTGATCCACAAAACAACCGGACAGACTTGAGTCACAGATAATTACTCGTCTAAACAAACGTTTAGGGCGGCTGATAAGTTTGCCTGGTTACAGATGTCCCCCCCATGGCAGATAAGACAAAGATTGCCTTGAGACCAACTGACACAAAAAAGTGGTAATTGCTGTTACACGAGGCACACTATCCTCTATTAAAGTTTTAAGTCATATTCAATATTTTAAATAATTTTAATATTAAATAATATGCTTTCTTCAATGACTTCCAAATCGTGTTCCCCATTAACTCAAAATCTGTGTGAAATTGTTCTAGTAGACTATATAGATGAGGCACACGCATCTATATTACATTTTAAAACTTTATATTTTTTAGCTATTTCTGTAGTCAAAATTTTGTATTTTTCTTCATTAGCTTTTAGGACATGTGACCTATTAACTCAAAATCCATGTGAAATTATTCTACTAAACTGTATAGATGAGGCACATATTTTTATCCCATTTTGACCCCCTTTTTTTAAAACTAATTTATATAATGTCTGGAGCAAACTAGTAGGTATCTTCGGATGTTGGAGAACGTAATATCAGGATGTCTCACTGCTGATACCCATGCCATTCGTCTTGTTTTCGTCGGCTCCAATAGCTTAGCCCCCTCGCATTGTTTCCAGGCTGGAAAACAGCGAGAGAAAGTCCGTTTTCCATCTTTATACTGTTTCGGTCGTGTGATCGGACATTACAGCCAATAACGCACCAAGTTCATACCATTGCTAAATAATTTTAAGTAAGTTAGATTCAAAATATCTGTGAGACAGTCATTTTTGTTGGTTACATTTATGGCCCCTCAAGATGGCGCTCATATCCCTAAGCCGAGAGGAGTGACGTCATGTTCCAAAGCTTTATTGTTTCAGTCTAATTCCACGTCTCAAGAATCTTAGCCGATCAGACGCAGCTGTATTTTGTCCATGGACTCGGACTTGAAGGAGTTAATTCTCATCCCAGTTGCCTCAGACTCAGCTGTTAATGGCTCAAGTACATGCCCGAAGCAACAGAGCCTCACAATCTGCCAAAAGCCAATATGAGACCCCGAGCTTCTCAAATCTCACATCCATTTCTCCATGTCTTGAGATCCTGTCCAGGAACAGCACAGACTGGATCGGCAACAAAGGGCAGCCCTGGCACGGTCCAACTCACACTGGGAACAAGCTCGACTTTGTGCCAAGAATGTTGACACAGCCCTTGGTTTGGTCATACGAGGATCGGGTCGCCCGTAAAAGCCACACAGGTGACGCAAACTCCTACAGGATTCCTGGAAAAAACTTTTTTAAGGACACAGAGGAGTTTTCTCCTTTGATAGCTGCAACACTCTCTCTAAAAAGTTGCAGCCATCACCCTGGTCTGCTACTCTGCAGGTGTTCTTCCAGTCTTCAATGTATTAGCAGAGATTTTTTTACCAGAGATGCGGTACTTCAACGAGTATATGAAAATAATTGTCACTGAATCGTCATTTTTGATTCAACTGTTGATTCTTAAGTGTCTGACATGTTTACATCAGTTCTGCTTCATTATAGTTGCGGGATGACGTAAAGATACATTTTTTTTAAGGCCTGGCTTTGTTAAAAACAAGCATTGCCCTTGATTTTGTTCTGCTTGTGGCTGACTTGTTGTTTTCTTTGTTTTCTATACGTTTGTCGCACCTTGTCCATAGTAGACGTAATTGCTCTTGGTGAACAGCTAACATGTGCCCTGAAACATTCCAATATCCAAAGTGAGAAGGCTGGTAAAGAGTGAAAACAGAAAGCTAGCCGGTCGCAAAGAATGGCATCCAAATCTCCATAAGAGACATTAAAGAAGACGTTTGACAGATCTTATGTGATAACCAGTTGCTCTTCCTCGCCTGGATTGTTGGAACAAAAGCTCTGAACAGGTTGCTGCGTGCATAGCATCACCAAGTGGCATGTTTGGTGACAAGAGAAGATAGCACGCCAACATCTCTCTGTCATGCTAGGTGTGAGTGATATTTCTTATCTTGCCAATGCTCTTGTTGAAAGGTGCTTCCACACCTATGGACTGGTGACACCATTAAACACCTGTAAAACACTTTTTCTTACCACTGTCTCAACAACTGTCAGTAAACCAAAACCCCATGACTCAGCGCTGTTATACCTGGGGTTAGACACAGAAGCATTTTCCAAATCTGTAACAGATTAGAAATGTTTGTGCTCCCTCAAACATGTGTTTGAGGGAGTTTGTGTGCGTGTGTGCGAATGTGCGGCAGCTCACTGGGTGTGAGATGGCTATCTGAGGCCATACATCAGACCCCATGTGGCAGCGGGGCCGTGTAATTATCAGGTCTCAATGGGACACTGTGTTATTTTTGCCCAGGGAGAGATTCTTATCTGGACCCGTCAACAGCCACCTGGATGGATGAGCCTGGCTCTCCACAGCACTGGCTCACCTTCCCTCTGCACCAAAGACAAACTGGCCAACTTCCCTCGTACAGACCACTGCAACTTCTGTTCACCTCCAAGACAAATTATCTCTGCCAGGAGAGCAAGATTGAGAGAGCCAAGAGAAAGCTGGAGCGATGCTGGCCCTTTAATTAAGATTCATCATCTCACAGGGCCATCCATCTCTTATAGAGCTTCATTAGAACTGCAGTTATGATGTAATAAATAAACAGAAGGTCAAGACTGCTTTAATTTACATGGCTATTGTAGTGTCTTAACTTTAATCTAATTATTTTTTCCTAATCTAATTGTTTAAAAAATTTGTCTGTGGCTCATACTCTTAGACACTTACGGAAATTGAAAACTTGATGCTTCAGTTATATTAAAACATGGAGTTAAAGCCAAGTTTCATTTCGACCCAATCACCCTAATATCTTGAGTTTGTGTTTTAATGGCGTAGGAAAATGAGACCTACAGGATCGACCTCCTATACATATTTCATTTTTAGTAACATTAATTCTGTTCCACATGGCAAGTGAAATTTGTATTTTCGTGAACTGAAATAAAATAAAAACGGTAATCAATGGGGAACGACTAGAACTACTATAGTTGAAATACTATTAATATATATAAAACTTTTAGCTTTTACAAAACAAGCTAAAACATAATAAAATTGTAGACAAAATATCCTATTCCTTCGTGTTTATGAATTGATTTTTTTTTTCCACCAACACAAGCTGTTTACATCAACTGCAGGACAATCATGACATACCATATTCCTCCCAGTGGCACTTACGCTAATCTACAAAATGGTAAGAAAAACGTTCAAAAATAATTCAATAATTTTTTTGAAAATGGCATCTTGTGTCAAGTATTCCTGTCCTTTCCGTTCATGCAGAGCACACAAGGCGAAACTTTGACCTTTTTGAATTCGGCACCTCAGAATTAACCAAAGTATAAAAAATGACTATCACAACTCATAAAAACTAAATATTTAACTAATAATAACAAATAAAAACTAGGAAACACACTCTAAAAACTAATTAAAACTAACTGAAAAACAAAGGGTCACAATGACTACAACCCTGGTTGCAAAAAGGTTTTCCACTCATCATAAAACAAACAATACAACACCTCTGGCTCTGTTAGTTCACCAAAGTATATTATTTCAGAGGTAAAATGTGCAATGCGATCTCGCAAATCAGTTGTAACGGTAGCGCCAGCTGCCCATATTCTGAAGACTAAATCACACTAACATAAAATATGTTGCTGTGTTTTTTGTTCTCCCCCTCTTGGCTGCATTGGCCTTTCCTTGGAGCTTTGTGTGTGTGAGCGTCTGTGTGTGCGTGAGCGTGTGTGTGTGGGTGTGGGTGTGATTGTGTGTGCCTGAAACGACTCCAATCTGCTCTCATCAGCATCAGTGGGACGTTCTGCTGCTGTGGGTGAACGCTCTGGGACTCCGGAGCAGAAACCTAATGATGTTTTGGAGCGGCCACGCAGCTACAGAGCCGAAGCCTGCTTTGCTGTTGGCCCATCGCTCTTGTTGATGTTTCTGTGTCGCTGTTTGGATTTGCGCAAACACTCGTAATTAAAACTGCTCTCTGAAATCAGCTCGCCTCTAAGCTTTTGTGCGATAAAAGACGGAAAGTGCTGCACAATTTCTGAACAAGTAGAGGAATTGAACAAACTGTGTGTGTAACTCGGCTTCGGGTTGTTTCCTGTTATTCTTCGCACAGCAGGCTTTAATTTATTGGTCCCGTGATCAAAAGTTTTCAAGTTATTTCGTTGTTGTGTGTGTAGGTCAGTGTGTCCTACAGGAAACTGCAGGGCATTCTCACTGGGGAGGGGAAGAAGGAAAACATTGTCTGCTTGTTGGGCTGCTGGTGGCACAAGGGTTTGATACGTCAGTCAGCACCAACACAGTAGCCTTTTATGAGCGGACTTATCCTCAGCCAAGGCCTTTCCTGCACGTTTCTTTCAGGACGAGTGCTGGAAAGGTTACCGTCATCATGCAGAGCATGGGATCAAAAATAAAACCATTCCCTCATGAACTGATAAACACAGATGTTTTGTTGACATTGTGTGACACTGAAAACAGAAGAATAAAGGGGGCAAAAAAAATAACGAAGGCAGAACAAAATGGGTTTTATTTATGGGAGCATTTTGTTCGAGTGCTGAGAGAACAAGAAGCTAAGTTTTTTTTTTTTTTTTTTTTTTGAAGTAGGAAATAATTTCACACCACATAGACAAAATAAGGTTTTGTTGGAGCCGACACACAAAAATAATAATAATAATAATAATAGTTGTTAGTCAATCAACGTTCCAGCTGGAACAAAGAAAAACAAACATAATTCCTGAGCGCTGTATACATCGAAAAGATGTAGACTGGAGCTTTTCAACTTGTTTACTTGAAACAAACCTTTACCTGTTTTTCACGAGTTAACCACTTCCACTCTTCATGGCAAATAGTATGACAAATAGCAGAATGCACAAAATCAACAATTAAATCCAGGTGAGAAGAAAAAAAGAGACAAGAAAAAAAAATTAAAAACTAAGTAAACCGCAATCAGATTTCAAATACTCAAGTACCTTCATAGCTTCGTACCTTTTTAAACTAGGTTATGTTATTACTTAGTTTAAATTAAGTAATAGCATAATTCAGCTTAAGTGTTTTAGTTAGCTGTGTTTTGCTACTACTTAGTTAGCTCACATTAAGTAATTACATAAATTAATTTAATCTAACTGTGTTAATTGACTGTTATGTTATCACGTCATTAGCTTAAGCTAAGCAATAACATAACACAGTTTTCTTTCTGGCTATCTCAGTTTTTAACCCCAGCAACATACTTTGCAATGTTGCATTTAGACGTTGTTTTAAGTTACATTTCCTCCCATCTCTTTCCTTAAACAGTTTCTGAATACTTTCAGGGAGTATAATATTTTTTGCTTTGTTTATTCCCGGTGCAGTCTTACATTTTACTGTGTCAGCAAACATGATTACTTCCCACTGGCCACACGAATCATTGGTGCAGTGATTGACTATCTTTATGACTTTTTTTTGCTGTTTTTTGTAGAACATTATATCATTTAGGTTGGTTCAATAGTTATTTCCCCAAATCTCTGTTTTGTCCATTTTACCAATACTTGCAATTATATGGGCACTTTATATTGTGTGTATGATGCATATAGAGGTTATATAGAGAGAATATAAAACAACAAATTAAAAATATATATATATATATATTTTTTTTTTTACAAATTTAGTTGAATCAATGAATAAAAACACAATACAATTAAAACATCATTTAAAATAATACACTTAAAGGCCCTGCTCTTAGTGCTAACAAAAAGCTGTCGCACATGAAAGATATTCCCAAACTCTTAAGAACAATCTGCTGCATCTCGATCATTTTCTGTTTTTCATATAGAAATTTGCAAGCCTTTACATTCTTGTTGGTCAACTGTACTCAGAAGCTTCTGGTTTGTCACCAAGATGTTGTATATTTTGCAAAAACCTCCATATAAATATAACAGTAGAAGAGAACGGTAGCAACCCAGGTTTGAATGAATATTTATCAGGATCATAATCTAAAACTTTAATGTTGCTTTAAATCATTTCTACCTGCATCTGCTCCCTGATCAGACTGGACCTTTTATCACGGCGAGGCTTTTACTGCATTCAGGCTGGAGTGCGTAAAGGAGTAGCTGTGTTTTTCCCAGAAAACAACTTGCTATTATTATATTAGCTATATAATAGTAGTAATTATTATATAGCTAATAATTGCTATATTATTAGCAATTTGACCTTCCTCAGCTGCTTCAACAGCTAAGAAATGTCCAGTGTACAGTCTTCTGCGTCCTTTTATTATGATGCGTTCTGGATTTGTCTTGGAAATCAGAGATTTTCTAATGTCAAGTCGGGAGAGGCAGTGGGATTGGTGATTGTGTGTGTAGATTACACTTAGAGGAACACAAGCAAGTAATAGATACAGCATGATCAATTCTTATGGTTTAGTGAAATAGAAAGCTGCAGAAGTGTTATTAAATAGTTTACAGCTGCCTTTATCATTATGTTTTACTTAAGTAAGAGCCATATTGGATATACTCTGAGATGCTCTGACACATCTGACTTTCCCTGTTGAAATTCTGTTGTATTTTGTACTGGGAACTCAAAAAATCTACAAACATATCACACCTTTATAGTGTTACCCCAGCTCTCGTAACATTTGAGTTTATAGCAGACCTTCTTTGCAAACCTGACTTGCTAGCTGTCAGATTTGAGATCAACAAGAGAAAAACAACTTGCTGCCATAAACATGAAGCCTGATGGTTTGCAGACCAGAGAGCCCAACGTGGACAACAAATTACAGTTTGGTTCGTTGAGCTACTCTCCCTGAGACGCTCACAAAACAACCACAACCAAAGACAAAGAGAAGATGAAAGATACAAACGCCAGCCATGAGGGGAGAAGCCGACAGAGCTGCACGCCCAAAGCCAGCTTCGATCTTTTCTAATCTCGCCATTGATTTACTGGGAAAGACAATATTCTACTGGGAGCCGTGATCTTTTTCTGATGTTTCAAACCACGTATAGTTGCTTATCTGTACGGGTGGTTGAAAAGTGCTGTTTGCTAAAATACGAGGGCTTGCAAGTCTACATAAAAGAGGATCGCTGCCGACAGGAGTCTTGCATCAGTTGAACGTTGGTTGTTTGTCGCTACAGTGAACCTGGCACCTCACGTCAATGGAAGCAGGTAAAGAGCTTCTCGCCTTTTAGTTAAACTGGAGCAGCACAATGGGAGACGGTTGGTCTGAACTGGTACACGAGAGTCATATTTCACATCAGTTTGAAAGGCTAATAAACAGATTTATAAGCACAAAAACAAAGTGTATTGTATCTATAACCTCAGTTTGTTTTAGTTTTCTAAACGCACGATATAGCTCCGGTTAGATCTACTTTTTAATTGTCGTTTTAATTTATTAAAATGTGCACATTTTTTTCTACTGACAAACATATTTTCTCAATTTCAGTTTTTGTAATCTGGTTAGTTTTAGCTTACTGTGACAACCTTGGTTTCAACCTATTACAGTTTGCACCTATGACTGTCCATTATTGTGTTTTGCATGTCTAAATTGACAAATGACCATTTCTTCTCACTGCAGTGGTTACCAAGTATTTTACTCTACGGTACAGAAAGCGTAAAGATGTACAAGCCATTTAAAAAATAACTTTGTATCCCCTAGTCTCCGCCCTTTAGTGCAACAGATGGCAGGACTATTTTAGACCAATATATGATGATATTAGGCTGGGTATTGTCAGTTGCTGCCTGACGCAGCTGCAAACCCACAAAGACCTGACTTATTATTTAACGACATCCTTGCTTCTGTTGAGAGGCTCGAATACACGTCTTTGAGGACCGCCGTACGTCAGCCACCGGACAGTGTTTTGCCTCTGACGTGTTGTGCAAGTTCGTGCTTTCAGATGCTCTCGGCAACATTTAAAAGCTAAATGAAACGTTCAGCTGTCATGTCATCAAAGTCATCTCAGCAGCAGTAAAAAAAAAAAAAAAAAAAAAAAAAAAAAAAAAATTCACGCCGAGAACCACAAATACAAACTGAAAACAACACCCAGGAGTTCACGCCAACCATGTGACCAAGCTGTTGACGTTTTCCCAAAGTGAGGAAGTTTCCGAGGAGAGGTGGACACTCTCCCCACCCGGTCACAACCCGCCCAGTCAGGGGGGAGCTGCGGTTACCGAAGCATGTGGCTTCATTAACAAATATCTATCTGTTTGCTGCTGTAATGAGGAACGCAGCCATTTAAAGTTGAACAGAGAGACGCCTGGGGTCCCAGCGAGCGGAGCAAGCTGCTGGTGTCAGTCAAGAGGCTGAGGTTCATCAGCAGGGCATCTCCCATGTACCTGCCTCCATCACTGCTCTTACACATGCTTATGTAGATGTGGGTAGGTGGGGGTTGCAGCGGGTGAGTGGGCTCAATGGAGCACAGAGGAGAAATAAGGGAGTCACATGGGGCTCTTGCACCCTCCTCTGGCCAGAAAAGGTACTAACTTAACATCTCTCACTCGGTGGTTTCCCAGCTGCCACAAAGCTGGCTTCATATGAATGTAATGGAATCATTACAATTAGGACATCTTCATCGTGAAGGACATTATTTCTGTTTCGTCTTTTGAACAGTGAAATATACTAATAATTATAACCGAATTTTCTTAGTTTGTTGCCTTTAACTTAAACTACTTATTTTCTCCAGCTCATTTTTTTTTGTTGCTCATGTTTATCTTGATTTATTTTGACCAAATAAATCAACCAACACAAATCAGTGTATAAAATGAAAACAAGTAAATTCTTAATTTTCAGAATTTTTTTATAAATAAAAATCTGGGGATCTGACGGATGCAAGAAGCGTAGATGAAGTCAACCCAGTGCCTGGTTAGCCCGCAGCTAATTCGCAACACCCATCAATAAAAGGATGTTTAACGGTTTAAATGAAGCTACACCCCCTTCAGTCGGACACCCCAAAATAAACTCCCTGGCAACCGACAATCTTCAAAAATGACCCAACAGAGATCGCCTCTCTAGTTTAATCTCGTAAATTCTGCTTACTGTTCTTCGAAGAACAGTAAGCAGAGACGAGGAAGCAATAGCTTAAAAAAAGGCCGTCGACAAAGCTGGAAACATACAGAGGAGGGCGCTTCGGTCAGATGAGAACCAAATTAAACTTGTAAGAAAACATGGAAATTATGACATGATGAACAACTACATCACCCTGAACCCAGATTCTCACTGTGTAAAAAAAAAAAAAAAGAAAAGAAAAGAGTGTGTGTGTTGTCAGAGTTAATATTGGTGAGCCTGTAATTGAATGTATTTTGTTAAAATAGTATCTTCTCTTAAGTATTCAATACTCGATCGATGTATACATAATTGCAGTGCAACACTATGACTTTTATTGAATTCAAAAAGTCACTACGGAATCAAATTGAACTCTTAAAAAACCCAAGGCTGTTACAACTTTAGTCAAAGCCACAATTGGTCAGATTTACATTTTAAACCTAAATCCTGTTGAGAATATGTTGAACGGCTTGTAAATAATTTTTTTTATAAGCACTCTGTATTCACAATTTGAGCTTTGCTGCAAGGAAGATTTGGCAAACATTTCAATCTGTCAAAATGTACAACCAGTGGTGACATACACAGAAACACTTACCTGTGTTATAGTTGTGAAGACGCTTTTGTGAAGCTCTGGTTTTGGGGACGCCACATTTATCTCGAAACCATGGGTGAGTTTAGGGACACATATATAAAAAAATGTATGTATGTATAAAAATTTGGTCCAGTATCCTTTCGGCACCATGAAAAATGAAATTAAAATGGACTTTGCTTCACTTTAAAACCTGTACTGTATCACTACTACAACATCACGGGTATGGGACTGATGCGTACATGTCAATAAAATGAACTAAAATAAAGTGATACTGATGTTCACACAGACATAATGTGCATCCCTAATCACCTTCCTCAGCTTCGCAGCTAAGCACTGCTTAGTGTTGGTCTATCGTATGAAAACTCCCTCTAAATGTCTTTCATATTCATGTTACAAACAGACGAATAGCACTGAGCGAATGAGTTAGCAAGCAGCAACAGGAGTGAATGACGCTTCCTTTTAGTTGAACTGATCTAAACATGCTGCGATCACTCCAGCATGGTGTGATCGGTGCAGTGATCTATTCCTGGTTAATGAACAAAAGATCAGGCTAATAATTCACATGGAATCGATCCGCCTTCCGGCTAATTAAACGCTCCTGGAAGGATGTTGAGCGGCATCTTCCCGTTGTGGCGCAGCGAAGCAAATCCCTGTTCTGTCTGTCAGCCGAGCTGAGAGCGGCGGGCCGGAGAGTTCATTTCGTTTGCTTGTTGTTGTTGTTGTTGTTGTTTTTATCTGTGCAGTGACATACGGGCGAGCAGAACAGATGAACTCGCCGATGGAGTAACTGATGGAGCAAGACGGCGCGGAGCCGACGAGCCGATCCATCGCGAGCCTCTTCCAAAGCGAACCACAGCACGCCGGTGCTGATCCGGCCGGCGGCTCGCGAAGCTGCGCCTCTTAAGCTCACGGACGTGTTTTGCTCCGAGGCTGTTCGTCAGTGTGTTTATTGTGTCCATGCATACGTGTAAACGTGACAGTTGACGCATTATATATATCAGTCTTCTGGCTGCAGGCTCCCTTTGCATGTGTGTATAAATATGTATGTGGAGATGTTTACTGCCCTGCTATCTGATCAAGGCCCTGCGAAGCGTGGGGGCCGTGGGGTGGGGGGGGGGGAGGTGGAGGGGGGGAATCCAGCATCCCCAAACATCCTTGGAGCTGAAGCGGCAGGCGAAGTGTAAACAGCTAAAAGCAACAAGTGTCTCGATCAAGCAAACAGATAGCAGATGTGAACAAGGACGATGACTCATTGCTTCCTATCAGATAACCTGGGCAAGTCGAACAAGCAGGATGGGTAAATGCAGCAAAAAGTCCCGTTTTTGTTTCTTAGCCCGTTGGCTTAAATATGCCGATCTCCGTTTCAGGAATCACTCCCAAACGTATGAAATGCTCAGTCTTTATTCGTACAGTTACATTTTAACCCTCCCATGGTCAGGGGCCTCGTATAGGGGGGAATAGTTATGAATATTCTAAGGGCCCCTGATCGACAGGGGGCCCTCTACAATTTATTTATTTATTTTGTTCATAGAAATTAAAAAAAAAATAAAAATAGGGCCCTGTCAATTACAAAATTAATCACATCGCGTTTTCGAAGATTGTTTTCAGCAGTAAAAATGTCATGTTTATCTCTCCCAGGCCAGAAATCTATTCCTGGTTAACATCCATATTTGTCCTGGACCCCTGGATCTTCATGAAATGGTTGGTTCCTGCTTGGAGCTTGACGGTGATGGTGTTCAGCAGCAGCCAGTGGAAAACAAGAACGACTGTGGCTGTTACTATTCTGCCTAGAAAAATAATGCAATCAGGTTTTCAAAAAATAAAAAAATGGAGAGAGAGAGAGAGAGAGAGAGAGAGAGAGAGAGAGAGAGAGAGAAAAAAAGGTGAGAGTGTCAGTTTGTAACCCAGTTTTTCTCCAAGAGAGGTGGGTAGACTGTGTGAGATTATCAACCATGTAACATAATTAGCTTAGCTACAGACTACTGTTTGCCTCCTTTTCATTAGCATTTAATGAATTAAGAAAAAAAAATTACAGAGATATTCATATACATATTTAACCTGTCCCTTGTACCTTTTACCACTTAACAACAGATGAGTCAGTCAGCAGCACGTCCCTGATGACCCGTTCTCTCCTGAATTATATAAAGCAAACTTTATGCAATTTTTTTTCACATATTTGTTAAAACTATCATTATGTTGTGACAATATGGCATGAGAGATAATCTGTGAAAAATCTATTTCCTCTGCCTTCTTCCAGATCTATCTAGAAACAACTAATCAGAGACAGGAGAGTTTTAGTGCTGTCAATCACAATCCCATGTGGCTGCTCATCCCTGTGCTGCAGCTAGCATAGCCTGCTGTAAATGCTCAATCTAGTTACCATAGCTACCAGTGACTGCAGATAAACGGTTTCCTGTAATATGTTGTTTCTTCGCCATTAGCACATGCAGCAGCGAGTGAATGAGGATGATTGACAACACTAAGACCCTCCTCCTGGTTCTGATTGGTTGTTTTGGTCGGAACGTTGCATTACTTCAGCCAGTAACAGTAGTTCAGGGAGCGAGTGGGGGAGATTGATTGTTTACACAGATTATCTGTCTCATCGCAAACTGTCACTGCGACAGCTTTAACAAATATGGAGAAAACATATTTTTTTTTATTAAAATTCTACACTGCAGCTTGAATAAAGTGCAACTACATAGCATTTTTTGAGAATTATGGATTGCTTTATGTGTATTTTGCACGTTGCTTTTGACTGTTGCTCGTGGGGAGAAACATTTCAGTAATCTTAAAACTAATAGAAAAAATGTAAGCAAACTGCTTGCCCACTGTATGCCGACTGCTGGATGTTAAAATTCATGTCAGATTGTCAGTTTAACTACACACAGAAAAAAACCCAAAAAACTTTGTAAAAGTGTACACAGGGTAAAGAGCAGATTCTACATGATACCACTCTTAAGGGAGCGGCATCATGTAGAATCCACTCTTATGAACTTTACATCATGTTGTAACGTTATGACTTCATCAAAAACACACCCGAGGTGTTGCCTTGAGTCTTTATTGCATGTTTGGGAAATTCTTAAATCTACCATGGCAACCACTCAGCTGTGTAAAATGCCTGGTTGGGCTTAACCCCTCCTTCAAGGATGAGGCTCCTCCTCAGAGCTGTACTTTTCCAAGCTACAGAGCTTCCACCTCCCACAGCAGCCTCCCCTTCAGACTAGTCAGCATAAATTGGCAAATATTTAAACTATACTACTATATGTATTATTAACTATTTGACGCTCTAAAGAAAACCCTCAGTTTGACATCCACTCTGAGCCCATTTCAATACCGAGGCCAGGCGAAGCAGAGAGCCTGCGCTCCGGTCGTGTCTTTTAAAACAAGGACCGCGCTGCGGTGGAAACGGACCCTCCGGCGACGCTTTCACAGAGACCTCATTGAGTTTCTGGGGCCGCGCGCCGCAGGGTCAGAGATGAATGGTTAATGTCACACTGGGATACACACTCGGCATCGGTTCTGGGGCGGTGACTCACCGGTCGCAGCCGGGCCAACCCAAACCAAATATTTCACTTACAATGTAAAACACGCTCGCAGCCATAAACATGCTTCAGAACGTGCTGGGCCGTGGCCTGAAAAATGATTTTAAACAAAACCGCGCGCTCTGCTCCCTTTCGCTCTCTCTCTCTCTCTCTCTCTCTCTTCCCTCGCGAGCGTTTATTTATGTAGATTGGATAGAGTAGCGTATAATTATTCTGCCGCTGCCAATGTCTTCTGTTATTTATTCTTCATTTCCTTTCTTCTGCAGGGCCAAATATTGTCTCGGGATGAGGGGGGAGGGCTGGAAAACAAGACGCACATCTATCTTTAGAAACACGTGGGCGTCATGTCCATGCATCTGATTGCAGGTATTAATTATATGAAATTTCCACAACAGCGAGACATCCTCAGGCACAGACCTTAATACCGCTAAGTGTGTATTCCAGGTATTAATTACAGCTTTTTGAGCTAATTTGGAGTTTAATTAGAAGCTTCTTGAGCGATGGCGTGTTTATGCCAGGCCCGCTTTATTTATTTATTTCTTTTGCATGTTTTTGAGTTCAGAACTTTAAGCTCTGTTATCAGAGTGTGTGTGCACTAAGCCGGCCGGTTTAAGTGTTTTGCAGTGTTGCATGTGCGTGTGTGCGCGTGTGCGTGTGTGTGTGCGTGCATGTGTCTGGTTTTTCCATTTCCCCTACACTCCTTTTAAATAAGACCAGTGCCACTGAGCTGTTTATTGGCTCAAGGGTTCTGCAGTGGTAATGATGCGTGGAGAATGATGTGGGCTGAACTGGAGACAGGGAAGCTTTGCGAGCTCTGGCCTTTCTGAAGTTACATTTAACCCAAGCAAAGAGATGGCCAAGGAAAGCAAAAGGACACATGCCTGCAGGCGTGCGCATACGACGAGTTTTTTTCATCTCTAAATGTCAAGATGCCCGATTGTTGTATCTAGAACGGCACTCGGTTCGGCCGACTGCTGCGCACACAGAGCAGAGCTTTATGCAGGTGTGTGGATGTTATTCATTCACTGACGGGGCATAACATTGTGATCACGGGCGAGATAGTGCGCTGGACCCTCATCAGTTGCCACATCTGACCCGTCGAGGCTTGAACTAGGCCGGACGAGGCCCGCCGCGGGTCGGACGTGTTTGTGTTGTAGACTCGATTGCGTCGACTTGTTCCCGAAGTTCCCCAGAACTCCATCCAAACCTGCTGGAGAGCTGCTCAAAACGTTCCTGAAGCTCAGGATGAAACTAAGTGTTTACGGACACCCAATAAAAAAGACACATACCTGGGTTTTTTTCTCAACGTCTGAAGTGAAACCAGACCAAACCTTTGTTTGTTTTGGGTGAATTAGAAGTACCAAGATTATTTCTGTGTGCTGCGAGCAAGAAAACTGAACTGGAACATTTTGACAGAGTTCTTAAATTCAGAAGTTTGCATACCTTTGCACAGTTCCATAATCCCTGGATTATGAGCCTGATTTCTAAAAAGTGCACAGCATTTTCTGCTGTAGTCTCATTGCAGTACGTTATTTTTCTTATTGTGAACCGTATTTTTTCATATATACAGTTTAAAAACTTTTAAGAACTTTTTGTGTGAACCTTTATGTCTGTTGCGGCTGTCAACTGATAGTAGCTATGCTGCTATAAAATAATATTTAAGCAGACAACTCGTGTCTTGAAGTGCTATTTCTAGAGTCTCGAGGATCACAGGAATAGTTATAGTGGGCCATATTTGATTAAAGATGAAATAACTAACTCCTAGCACCATTTGTAGGTTTTGGGTTTCTCTTTCTTATGTCAACATACCTATGATCAGAATCAGCTTTAATGGCCAAGCTTGTATGCATAAACAAGGAAATGAACTTTGGTTTCAAGTCCTCACAGCACAAAGACAAAAACAATGTTTTTTTTTAAATTGTATTTATTTGCACAGAAAAACCAAACAACGTTTCATTAGCCTTTTAAAAGGAGAGATGCTTGGTACCAGGTTGGAGCAAAAGAAAAACTGAATTTCCACCTGCAGTCCCTGGACAAGCTGGTGTAATTAATAATGATTTGACGGATTCGACTTGGTGAAAAACTGGGTTGGTAAATCATTATTCAGATCGCACTGAAACCACCCAAACTACAAACCAACAGACAATTTTTAAAGCAATAAATATATATAGATATATATATATATTTTGTGCCTACATCAATAATGAGTAGAAATCTGCTTATTTAACAGCCACAGTTTTCCATTTTGGTAACTAGAAAATGTTATGATTTAATTTGGCGTGCTACTCCCATGACTCGTCAGGATATGTTGACGTGACAGGAAGATCATTAATGCCAACTGATCTCATCACTGCGTTATTTGCCAGCGTTTTGCAGTTGTGCGATTTCCTTGCGCTGTGCAACGTCGCGCCATAAAACATAGAGTCAGAGAGAGAAATATTAAACCAGCTGAGCAGAAATTTGCCCTCAGGGTGAAGACAAAGTGACATGTGGAGCTACAGCAGATAGGGTTTTGATCAGAGACCAAGTCAGAAGCTACTTCTTGCTTTTCCCCCCAAGTGATACGAACAGCTCTGTCTGGTTGAAACATTTACGACAAAAATAACTTAAGAAGGAGCTTTTAGAGTCTCATGAGCGACTTGATTTGCAATCTCTTATCACATTAATGAAGTTTTCATCACCTTTTAGGGCACCTTAAACGTAGGTTTGACGCATTTAAATGAAATGCTAGAAGATTAAACCGGCTGAGTCATCGAGCTGAGACGGATGAGCGTCTGCAGCTGAACCTCCAGCTGTGACTTTCTCCTACACCCACTCAGCGTTAGCAAGAACGTCGCACAAATGTGTTTTATTTAAATAAATCATTCTGTTTTCAGGATAATTACACGACATCAAAATTCAACAAATTGTAACAAATAGAACGGGTTTCAGTTTAAAGCAGGCTTCGTCTGATCAATACAGGATGCCATGCGAACTGAGGAGGAAGAATGATGGATTAAAGACTGATGGTAGCGGAAAAAAAGAAAATCTAGCGTATTTCTTTTGAACTGGTTTCCACCGGCCGTCTTGACCTAACTTTAAAGAATGTGTCCACCATAAATCTGATCAATATTAGATGTGAAGAGAGCCACTAGAGAAAAAACAAGTCAGAGTCGGGTTGCGGGGCCCTGAACCACCGATGGAGAGAAAAGGACATGTAAGCCAGGCGGCTGGGCTGATACAGTTTATAGTCCGTCTACAGTTAACTCTCACTTTGTCTCTCACACAATGTCGGAGTTGCTACCTGTAACTAGTCCGACTCCTTCGCCGGGCTGCCAGTTTTGGCGGGTCTGAATCGCTGCCAATAAAAAAGTCCGGTTCATCTCCAAGACGAGGAACAAAACATTCCTCCAGTTTTTGGAGCTCCGGCCCTGAAGAGAACCTTTCCAGCTGTTTTAGGTCTTCTGAGTAACTTAGCTCATCTTTATGTTCATTAGCCCTTTCAAAACCAACCGTAATTCAAAGTCTATAGCACAACAGGATGTGTAAAGAACAGCTAAAAGGAGAAAATAACTCGGCAGGAAGGTGAGCAGAGAAAAAATTTTATGAATCATATAAAAAAAGATGGGTTGTTGCGTGAACAAACGTATTCACGTGTGATTTCAATTTCATGTCTTATTTAACGGAAACGCAGCAATTCTGAAATCGTGGGGGGGGGGGGTGGGTTTGACAAAAATCTGGCTTTGGAAACGCAGCTAGTGTGGAAACTACTCTGCTCCTGTGAAAGCAGAACAGTGGCTAAAAGTGGTTTTAGAGACGAGGTTTTCAAGGATTTTGATGAAAACACAAAGGGGAGGTGAGAGACTGGTGTGAAATTAGATTTCACATCTTCAAGGTGGAAAGGTAAAAAGGAACCCATGTCTTCTCCTACTCCACAGCGGACCTATGGAAGCCTGTGCAGAACAAAAGGCAAAGGAGGGTCCGAACAGTCGGGATTGGCAAGGTCACTTTCCCTGCAAGGGTAGGCACTACACACGCGCACGCATACGCACACACACGGTTACACACACGGTTACACACACGGTTACACACACGGT
>VMRN01000034.1:2815816-3030816 GCA_010277015.1 Poeciliopsis turrubarensis
ACACACACGGTTACACACACGGTTACACACACGGTTACACACACGGTTACACACAGGTGCTCATTGTCTGGCCAGGCTGCTATCATCCTTCACGCCTGGGGCTATGGAGCATTGAGGAGAGAGTCAGAGAAAGGCTCTCTGAAAGTAAACAGGGTTCAGCAAAGCTTTTTTTTCTGCTTAGATTTATTGGTCTGGCATTCGACCCCGACTGCCCCATGCATGAGTGGGTCAGGTGACGGGTCAACGGTGTGTGTGTGTGTGTGTGTGTGCGTGTGCGTGTGTGTGTGTGTGCGTGTGTGTGTGTGTGTGTTTTATTGAAAATGGTAATTGACTGGTAGTAAGTAAGAGGTCAACTGGAGGTGCCTGGAAGAGGTTTTGTGGTTGTTACTTAAGGAACTAATTTGTGAACATGACTGAGGAGTACAGAAAGATGAAACTCTCTTCAAACTTAATATTCGCATTTACAATTAAACTAAAGAGCGAGGTCTGAATCTTTAAGGATTTCCAATATATTTTTCTTCTGTAGTATGGATGGATGGATTCAGTAATGCAAAGTGGTTACTCTTTGTCTGTACAATCAGTCAAAATCTGCTTTAAGTCAGAAAGTCGGTGAATGGAAGGATTTATTGTTGGGTTTGTTTTCTTTGGTTCAACACTTGAGCAACTCCATGTTCCAAGTTGAGCCTTAATGCAGCACGCTTTACAAGTTGAGCTGCCCCTCACAGAGTGCCTTGCAAAAAAAAACAAAAAAAAACAAAAAAAAAAAAACTTTTTTTTTTTTTCACGTTTCACATTGCTACCACAAACTTGAGTGTTTGTGTTGGTTTGTTGGATCCATAGTGAATTTACCGTTTACTGATTGTGTAAACTTCTGATGGTAATTTGTTGCACCGACTTCAAATGCGAGCCACATTTTTTTTTCTTTTTTTTTTTTTTCACCTTTTGAGTTCTGCTTCAACGTATCGTCCTCCTTTGTGCTACTCTACTGCATCAAAAGCAATGAAAAGCATTGAAGTTTTTGGATATAAAGTGACAAAATGTGTAAGTATTGTTTATTGTAAACCTGCCTCTGTAATTTCAAACACAGTTAGCAGCTCTGTCCTGATAGGTTAAAGCTCCAGCTGACCTGGAGCTTTAAAAACTCCTCATCTGGCTTTAGTTCAAATTTTAAGAGCCTTCTGGGAGCAACTGCACACCCAACTGATCAATAGCTATCAGGATTTTTATTTTTTTTGTGCCTTTTTGTTTGAAGCACAAATAAAAAAAATGTACATGGAAATTTGGAACTCAAAGTCAAATCAAGCCTAATATTGTAACAAGTGTGTGAAATAGATGCACTGCTGTCCGTCTCCTTCGCTTTACTCCCCTTTTCATGCACATTCCAGATGTGATTTCTGCTCTGCGGCGTAATTGAATTCCTTTAACCTGCATCAAAGAGCTTTCCATCAAATGTCAGTGACAGGCAAATTGATTCTGTTGCAGGTCGGGGATAATCTGGGCAGTGGATGAGGGGAGAACGCTGTGATTAACTCACGGGGAGTCAGGCGGAGGTGGTGGGGGGGTCGATCGAATGCAGCCACAGAGATTCCTATCAGATAATAAGCTGGATGTTTAGGAGAGGGTCTTGTTTAACAACACCACTCCTCCGCGAGTCGGCCTTTTCTGGTCCAGGCACCGGCAGGACGGCTGACGCTGCGTTTAGAACGTTTCGCTTTCGCAGCCTGCATCAAATCAAACCCACAATCTCACTCACGAGTTAAAATTAGGTTTAACCCTCTGAAGGTGTTTTTTCTGTGTTTGTATCAGTTCGCTTGGCGCAGAAAACTGAATATTTTTGCGTCAGTTTCAAGTTTATGAAATGGAAACGTTAGCAGAGCCCGAGCATCTGGAAGCTGTATATGAAGGCAAGATTAGTTCTGGCATTTGCTTCATTTTTTATTTTTATTTATTTATTTTTTTACTAACCCAGAGTACTGTTGCACTGTGGAAGATTTCAAATGACACAATAACTTTAAAATAAAATTGTTTGTCCTTTCGCCCTCCAGCTCGAGCTGCTGTGCCTCAGTTTCCCAGCACAACTTTGAGTCAGAACCATTTAGATAGAACAAGATTATATTTAACAATAAGCTCTTTTTAAAGTGTGTTTAGTGGGAGTTTGTTGACATATCACAAAATATCTGTGGCATCAGGAATCTGAGGCGCGATGAACACAGGTAATATACATGTAATAATGCTGAGCTATCCATCTACATTAAAAAAAGAATGATTAAAAAAGTTATTTTGTTTTCTGGCTATAGATAATTAATTTTTCATACATGCTTGTTTTTTTACTTGAAGTTGCTAGGTAACTATTTCTTAATGAAAAGCTTAAAATTGAGCTTTGTTCAAAGTTTTTTTTATACGAGTGCATATGGCACTGCTGCAAAAATCAAAGCAACTTTGCAGCATTGACATTGTTTGATTTCATGCAGATTCTCAGTCTGCACTGATGAAAATTCACTCAACTCTTCATGCGGAATGCTTAAAGGGCCTCCGTCTGACCCACTTTTTGATTGGTGCGATTTCTAATTATTTGATCGCTCATAGACTGTGTTCAGGGCTGGTTAACATAAAGATCAATAGCTTTAATGCATAAATAAAAATGCATAAATAAATACAGATTTACAATTGATCTCTAACAAACCTCTGAGTCTTTCAAAGAACAGTTGGATTAATTCTGAGATCAAATTACACTTCGCTGACCGATTCGGAGACATCGAAAGCCAGCTCCTTACACTGGACTTTTATTTATTTTTTTTTTTTGTATCAGAACAAGAAGTTGTAATTTTCAATGCCAACCAAACCTTTTAATGTAAATTTGTGCTTATCAGAAACAAAAGTCTGTTCTTTTTCTTCCCACCTAACAACAATGCACCTTGCGTTGCGTAATTGAGCAAAATCCGTTACAGTTTGCAACTGTTGCAAAATCTGGAAAGCAGTCGAGAAGCAGACGTACTTCTGCACGTCCTGTCCCTGAGAGGCAGGCCGGGAACTCCGCGCTACCGGAGGATCCACAAGGAATGTTGTGAAGTCCGAAAGGAGAACTCCAATCCTATGTGACAAAAAATAAACGAAGAAATGTATATGTATGGATCCCAAAAGCTTTTACTTCTGCCCGACACTATGGCTCCCTATTTGTTCCCCTGGTAAAGCTGACTGTCACTAACCACAAACAAGGCTCCTCCTGCATGGAAAAATGATCAGCTTCGGAGCTGAAATCCACAGGCCTCATAAATAAGACAGAAGCAACGGTTGAGAGGCTGCCCTGACATGAGCTATCTGTCTGTCCAATTCCATCAAGCTAACAGCAGGGGTGTAAATCACATCTGATGGACCTCTAATGCTGGGCCCAAAAGGGGATTGAAGCAACGGGGTTCCTGAGAGGGTCTTTTCTGCTCTTTTACTGCATGAAGAAAAGCAGAACGTTTGTGCGTGTGTGCGTGTGCGTGTGTGCGTGTGCGTGTTTGTCTTTCTACCTGTGAACAGTGGTGACAGGACGTCGGTCAGAATTCCCGGGTAAAACTGAACCTGGCTGTCGTCGAACCGTGGCACAGTCAAGGATGGAGGTGAAGCAGAGTTTATCTGCAATGAGCAGAAACTGACTGAAACAACCGGAGCCTGGCCAAAACGCTCCTTTCACGTCACAGTCATTGAGTTTCTGAAGGTTTTTTTGTTGGCTGAGCATCTTTGTCTCCCCCTGGCTTTCATCAGGTTTCAGACTGTGGGTGTTGCTCCATATGTATGCTCATTTGTGTATAGTCTCACTTTTATTTGATTTAAAGCTGCAGTATGTAAGTTTTACACCTCCCGGGCCCTCCATTGCTTTCTGCTACGCTGCAGCTAGCGAAGCCTGTTGTGAACGCTAAGGCTAGTTAGCGTAGTCACCAATGACGGCAGACAAAAGGTTTTTCCTTTAACAGTAAGTTACAATAAATGCTAATCGGCATTAGCGGATTTAAGAGTGAGTACACGAGGATGATCGACAGTGCTAAGACCCGCCTCCTTTCCCTGATTGGTCGCTTTTGGTCGGGAGTGATGCATTTCTTCGTCAGCTCAGGGAAGAGGTGGAGCTCCATCTTTTCATAGATTATGTCTCGTATCACACTGTGACGACATGGTGACAGTAATAACAAATGTGTAAAAAGAAAACATTTTTTGCAAAATCTTATAAGCTTTATAAAAATTAAAACCTCCCTGTGTGCACAGAGAAAGAAAGAAAGAAAAAAAAAACTAGTGTATTCATATGTTAGACTTTCACAGAGGAATACGAAGCGTTAAATTGGGCCTCTGATGGGAGTCTGACTGATTGTCATTGTTCTGTTTGCGCTTCAGTCTGCTCTCCATCAACTGATCACATAACAATCTGGTTCCATGGAGGGAATAAAACGCTTCCAACGTGCGTTTTGCACACATGTGACAATTTTTTTTCTCCCCCTCAGCTTTATGTGCGAGTCACGTCCTTGTATTTTATGCGCTGATTAATACCAATACGCACACACTCGCAGGGCTGCAGCGGCGATTAAACCACGCGCTGCGCATCTAACATGTAATAAAGATTGACTGAAACTTTTACAAACGCAATAAAGGTTCATTATCTACTTCAGCCTAATTATATGTCACGTCACGGTGAAGCGATAAAAGAGCATCCACTCACACAGTTTAAAGTTACAGACCCGTAACTGAGTGAGAGTGATTATTGCCTCGGAGAGCCCGGCAACTAACAATGGGGAAACGAAAAAGGGAACAATCAAACTCGACCAGCCGCAGAGTCGTTTATCAAATTTTACTGCTGAGCTTTTAATTGTTGGCCATTAGCATACCGTCTGATACGGCGCGTCCCTGTGATGGGCCTCGACCTGAGAGCTCAGCGAGCATTAAAGAGAGATTCATTGCGAAGCAGCCACCATGTATTCATCCGTTTCCAAAGCGCGCTTCTCGCTTGGCTCAAAGTGGAACCTCTCGTAATCGATCAGGCGAAACAATGTTTGTCTTGTCGATATCTTGAAAAGAAGCCCGGCTTCTTTTGCTTCGGCCCTAAAGGCAGCAAATGATTTCACGGAGACGCCCGGCAGAAAGCAGCGTCGCGCAGCCATTTTTACAAGATCATTTCTCATTGGGACACAGAGAGCGTCTGAACACGTCACCTGTTGGTGTGAAAGTTACTTATTCAAGTTTTGGGTAAGTTGGGAAACCCGAGTTTATTTATGATGTACAAAAACTAAAAATCAGTTAAATACATTGACACATGCACACATGAAACACAAAACACTTTGCAATCATGGACTACTATTCTGTCACAAAATTCCAACCTTATACTTAGAAAGCTCGGGTTTGTGCTGCAACTAAATGGTTCCTCAGACAAACCTACAGCGTTTACACCACTAAACTTTTCAACAAACTGTTACTTAGCTTTACTTTCCTCTGGTCTTCTTTAGGCCTCTTGTGCTTTGCTCCCCGACACCGGAGGTCACCAGGAACCCGCTGTCATTACTCAGTGACTGACAGACCTAGAGGCCCTCTTGTCTTCCTTCATTCTGCTGCAGGTGATCCAAACAGCCGGAGCATGATGGATGACACCCGACAGAAGGCTGACAGCGACTGGAGGGAGAAACCACGCAGACTCGGCAGAGATACCGCCACCGCCGCCGCCGCCGCCGGGCCAGAAACCTCTCTTGAGGTCACAGCAGACGTTTGCATTTGTGCGAGGAGGAATCGCTGTCGACGGGTGACATTTTATCAGACAAGGGTTCGGATTGCTGTGGCCTTTCGCCTGGAGGTGACAAACACAGGGGGAGTGTGAACGAAGGGTCAGCAGCAGTTTGACTTTCAATGTTTCGCAGGAAGAAGCTGACGAAAGTGAGCCGGTAACACTTTCTTCTCCATCAGCAGCAAGAAACTAAATGCCGCTTACACTTCTGCAAGCTTCTTCCAGCTCTGAATGCTCAGCTACACGATGTGAGTAAATGAACCGTCTCTGATCGCTGAGTCGGACACGGAGGGTTAGGTTTCAGACCTTTACAACGGGCGGTCAGTAGCACCTCAGTGAATAGCCAGAAGATAAGATTTGAATGTGTGTGTGTGTGTGTCCACTCTGAAACCGGGGCCATGAACCCATCAGTCAGTCGATGGGACAAAAGCTCTTGTCAGAAGGCAGCGTCCACTACTCAAATGGGCCGCTGGTCAACCGAAGGAAGGAAGTTTTTTTCTTTCACAGAAGTTAAACCTCACCTGATTTTTTTTTTTTTTTTTGTGTCCCTTTGCTGGAAGGGACGTTATCTGAGTTGAGCTAGATAAACGTTTCTTTTTCTTTCCTACCAGCTCAACGCTTCCCTGCATCTCCGTTACAAACGTGCCCGATATCCCACTAACGTGGAAAATGAAAAAATAAAACCTACAATTTTGCAATTGCAGCACTTTTGTTGACTGATGTACGTGATTAAAATCGCATGTGAATAAATTCATAAAAAAAAAAAAAAAAAAAAATGCCACCACTTCCTGTCGTTTTCTTCGTCTTTTCTGCCACTGAGCACATCCGGTTGTTGGTCACGTGACAAATGTGATGCGAAGAAGGTGTTCCCATTGCAACTTCGTGTAATACACTAATTTCGAAACAGCTGGAAAAAATATAGTTTTTTTTTTTACCAGCGCTTCACTGACAAGTATGATGAGCTCAGCAGATACGCAGGTCCACCAGGTGTTTGCTGGTGGCTGGTGGCTAGTCTGAAGGAGCTGAGGAGGGGAGCCGCAGGTGAGTGCTGTTCTGTGAGGCAGAAGCCCAGAAGATTAGAAACTCCATCATCCTGACGGTGGCGCTATATTCACACAGGTGTTTGAAACAGCTTGAATGGCTGTGATTAGAGGATTTCTCAAACATGCATGGAAAAATCAGAGCCAAACTCCAGGTACGCTTCTTTTGGGGGAATAACAGCAGAACATGATTTAAAGCTCAAAGAAGTCGATTTCACATAATTCTGCCCCTTTACAGCCAAATCTACGACGCCCATTTGTTTCCCGGCTTCCTGTTAAGCCAGAGCTCTGCATGCTGAGCCCTGTGTTGCTTACACTTTATGCAGGCTGGCGGCTCAGCTGGGAGTTTTTCTTGTCAGTGTCATGTTAGCTGACTGCTTGCTTATTTTTCCAGCTTCAGCGCGGAGATAGTACGAGGCAATGAGCGGGAGACGCACAACCCGCTATTAATCACAGAGAAGACTGGACTTCCATGGGATCTCCGTGCGCGTGGTCAGACATGCCCGCAAACACACACATGCGGATCCAGAAGATGCCCTGTTGACACTTCTGGACTCGTCACGTCAGTGAGGCGTGGGCTGTGTGCGTGCGCGCGGGTGTGTTTTCGTGCGCGTGACTTTCTCACCCCGTTTCTGCCCTACTCCTTCCCCCACTTAAAAAAAGGATTCAGAATCCAAAGTCCATTCATCAAAGTCATAGAACAGGCTTTTGTTGCAACAGTTTATGCTATTGTGTGCATGGATGCATTCATATTCATGTATGTAATTATGTACGTGTGTGCTTGTTCTCTCAAAAACGTTTATTTTCTTTGGTGAATGGATCTTTGGAGAAGGGATTGCAGTGTGTGTGTGTGTGTGTGTGGGCGTGTGTGCGTCCAAGTGGGCTGTGAAATGGGCGAAATATGCATGAGTGTTCCATGTTAGCTTGCAGAGAGTCGACGAGTGCATGTGCCGAATTATACGAAGATTCATATGGAGCATAGAGTGCAATGGGAAAGTGTTTGTCTCCTTCCGGATTTATTCTGTTTTTTTCTGTCACAGTTCAATGTTTCGGGTCATCAAACAAACTTTAAGACAGACAACCTGGGTCGATAAATACAAAGCGTCGTTTTCAAATGATTTCATTTATTGACAGGGGAATAAAGCCAAGTAGCTGAACTGGGCAACACTTGGCGGCAACGACTGACATCCCGTGTTTGTCACAACTTGCGATATGTTTTTTAATTTACTGAGGGTCAGTTCTGGCCTGTTGTTTAATATCTATTTTTTTTAAATCCATGTTGGAAGGCTTTCAAGCACAAATGGTCCACTTAAAGTTAGTTGAGTTTGTATTGCAAATTGTTCCCTTACTCGTTGTATTAAGATGCTATGTTACTTTACATTAGCTTGTCGAAAAGTAAAGAAATCCTGCAGCCACACAAGGCGGCTGTTTAAGTTAACCGTAGCGATTCAAAACAAAACATGTTCAGTAGTCACTATCAAAAGCTATCGCTGTATTTACATTGCTGTGTTGTCATTGAGCAAAATTATTTTTGCAATTCCAAATTGGGCAATTTTATGATCAGTGGAAACGCAAATACTGTTGCATCAGGACCACCAATCTGTACTTTAGATGTTGTTCCAGGTTCTTTTATGAAATTCTGTTTGAGTCTTCCACATGCTTCTGGAGTTCCTTAAATAAATAATCTAGTGGATTATCTATCAGATTAACTATTAAATAATCAAATAGATTCGCTTCATCTATTTATATTGTGTTCCTCACCAGTATTTGAATTTCTTTCGTTTAGGGTTTTTAGTTGTTGTTGTTGTTTTTTTTGCTCTGCTTCATGTTGTCAGACAGGCTTTTGATAATAGTAGTATTTTCTTGATTGGGATCTGGATTAAAAGAAATGCATTAATAGTAAAACACAAAAGAAACCTAAGGCAATAAGTAGAAAAAAGATTATTTATTCTATTCTTTTTTTAAAAAAAAATTTCTATTAAAGCTGCAAAAATACATTCGACGTTGCAGACCCGCATAGATGCTCGTGAACATAGAAATGATGTAAATCATAGAAAGCCTCAGGCAGTCCAGAGCCTCTTCTTAGTGGGTAATGATGATTGTTCCAAAAGTCCCACAGAAAGAGGTCAAATTCAAAAGTAAACTGTAAAAAAAAAAAAAAAAAAAAAAAAAAAAGAAAACCAAGAACTCACTGATTTACTGATGTTGTTCAAGTCAGGGGTACATATACATTTGGCTGTAATAAACAAAAAAATGTGGTTAATCAAATATCAATGCCAACCACCAGGACCTGGAGAAAGACTGATCTGACGGACAGAAAGCCGAGAAATCTGTAAGCTGAGAAATACGACAGCATTTTTATATAAAATGAATCACATACAGACTGTTTTCTGGTGTGTTTGTCGGCGCGCGCGTGCGTGCGTGAGTGTGTGTGTGTTTGTGTGTGTTGGCCCGTATTTCTTTTGGCATGCGTGCTCATGTTTGTGTTTCATGTATTTAGGTGAATGTAAGCTGTATGTATTTGCGTGCGCTCGTGTCTGTGGGTGTCGCTTGTTTTTCCAGCTCTGTGTGTATTCCGATTGTACCAGACCGCATGCTCTAATCGTCAGCAACAGATGGGCTGAGAAGATGCCAAAAAAGCAGCAATTACTGCCAGTAAACTAGCGCCTCAGTCAAATGAGGGTTGCCAGATCCGAACATACACTCCGCTGCAAAGAAAAAGGCGCCACAATGAGCCATTACTGCCTTTGTGTATGGAAGGTTCGGTCGTGTACAAAAAGAAAAGGCGCTTTAATAAAGGGTTTGTTTGGAAGATGGATGTCAAAGTGAATGAGTGCTGATGGGTATCCAAGCACTACACCATCATGTATTCCGACTCGCTAACTGTGTTGATTTTCTTCTTCTCTAAAGTGTCAGGCGGAGGGGGGGGAGAAAACTGAACTTCAAAGAAGTCTTTGCATGAATCCATCTGCATCCCGTTGTGCTGAGTTTGTCCGCCTCATTTTTCAGACGTTATAGACAAGAGTTTTCTTTCATCTGACCTATTTCAAAGCGTCTACTTTACATTCACGGCTCCTCTTCAGTAACTCCTTGTGGGGCGTCGTGTTGTGGAAAACCAGCGGTCACCAGGAGAACCGTACGACGGGAAAAGGCAGCAACAGGCCTCAGCGGCTTAACAAACATCTCATCACGTTGCAAACAACACAAAATCTGACCAAGTATTCTTGGTGTAGTTTCTTAGAACTCTTGGAAACAAGGAAAAAGTCACTTGTGAGGAACCTTTTGGTAAGTGATAGGAGCTCATTTTCAGTAAATAATTCCTTATTATTGATGAGAAAGTACTAGATCCACCACACAGATTGTTTAACTTGTAACAAGGCAATTTTCCCATGATTTTCATATCTTGTTTGTAAGTTAGTTTTGTGTACTAAGATATTTGCTCTACAAACCAGACCAAAGATAATTGGTAAGATTGAGTGTTTTTTGCAGGTTCTGGCACAGGGTCACTCAAACTCTTCAGATTTTACTCTCATTCTCTGAGTCTTCAAAACCCTGTTTTGGCCTTTTGAATAAATACAATAATAATTAAAGCTGCTAGCAGCCTCGGACGGCCCTGGCAGTTCAGCGCCGCACCGGCCTGCTGGCGACCGTGGGAGCTCTGGTGACGCCGCCCGCCAGCCATTGCACACGCTTTTGCGCAATTCTCGCCGCCGTCCACCAGGCGATGCGTTCGGCAGTGCTATCTGACGGTGCACCAAAAAATCTGGTGGCGATCGACTGATGCAGTGAGGAGATATAGCTGATGGAATAACCTAGGGGGTGCAGCGGAGGCAAATTACTTAATTTCTGTTAGACAAAATTAGATATTTGGGTTCATCAGAACCAGACCTTCAAGGTTCTCATTGTTGAGTGTGTCTTGCAGCTGTGGTCAACTGTTCACTGCAGATCGGTAGAGAGCTCGCCACAGCTGCTGCTGCTCTCGTCCCTCCCAGTGAGGAGCAGAGCAGATAATGGAAAAGCTCACTGCGGGGTTTAGAACTGAACCAGATATTAAGTGGTTAGTGCACAAATTGCCAGTGGAAAAACTCCTAAAAGGTCTGACATGCGAGGTGCCAAAACTGGAGCTTGTTGAGCCAATTTCATGACAACAACCACTTCATTTTGTTGGCAGAAAGGCATGTGCCTGCTCAACTCGACACCAGTTGTGGCTCAAACTACTTCTGTACAAAGTGTTGTCTGATTGGTCAGAGGTTTGATGCCATGCTGACGTGGGAATGCGCCTGGATAGCAGTGTTGATATTTCTCTTTGTAGTACAAATCTGAACTTCTCCATTATGAGATTAGTTGTGTGAAGTGCTGAATGAAGGAAGTCTGCTGCAGGTTGGTGCAAATGTTGAGCCCAAAGCTTGGCCCACTGTTTTTAATGTGTGTGATACTCATTCTGCATATAATAATTTGACTTATCAATTATCTGAAGCTATTAGCATAACTATTCCAGACTGAACGGTTATTAACAGGAACAATGAATACTGAATTCTACGAAACATAAAACAAGCTGTGATCACTGGAGTTTAAGAAATGGTAGTGATTTTAATAAACGGAAGGTTCTAGGAAGGATTGACTGCCTTTAGAGTTGGACTGAAGCGATTCCTGGAGTGATTCCAGTACCTCGATTATAAAAATTCCTCGAAGAAATTTTATCTTCCTCGAAGCTTCGTTGGATTACGTATCATTATTTAGCGCACCGCGTTCTGGCCGGGTTGCTATTTGCGTTGCGCGGAGCTCTCTCTTCTGCCCGAGTTGTTGACGAAAGCCAAGTGTTAGCAGCATAAGGTCCAATTTTTCACGTTCGGCCTGGGAGGATGTTTCCGATTCATGATAATGTCCGGGCTTTTGTTGTTTTTCGGGGGACCGATACAAAGACGGCAGCTTTTCTCCTGCGGGAGCTGCTGGTTCATAGCGAACGGCAGGATTATTTATACAGGCGAGCGGATAGACTGAACACGGCGGGCGGCTGTGCTTTCGACGTCTAGCTTCACGGACGAACTGGAAGCGAAATTTCATATGATCCCGGTTGCAGCAAATGGGAGGCGAAGCGCTTTGTGGCGGTGCATGGCTGGCAGATGAGTTCATGTGCGTGATGAATGCAGGAGTCCCACTCACTTGTTGCCACATGAAGCAATACCTACATCACAACAGGAAGGAGACACCCGCATGACTCTTCCTCATCACTAATAGATATAACATTGGAAGGAAGAAACGGGCTTGTAATGACCATCTGTCCCTGTTGGCTGACGAGGACGCGAATGAGGAGTGGCCCTGGCCTGCAGTGGAGAGGAGCTGTGATAATTACTCCAGCTGGTGGTGACAGACTTTCGGGGGAAAAGGGACCCGGCCAGGTTGGCCGGGGCCCATCAAGCAGCTCCTCGAGGCGAGGCAGCATTCACACCGAGGACATGCCGCTTTCACTTCAGATGGGAATTACAAACAAGGGGAAGCCTGTCACTGTTTTAAATGCTAATCTTTATTTACCAGGGTTTTGCTACTTTCAGCTGTAGCTGGTTCAGCGCGACTGGGAGTCGAATGGCGTGTTCGTGATCCATCTGGAGAAATTGGGGTCAGAAACGACAGAGACCGATTATGACTTTTTGGAATCAATTGAAGCAAATCCAGTGTGCCTCGATGGCAGATGAGGGAGAGGTCAGATTTTAATATTCGGGACTCTGCTATCACTGAGACAATGAGTTGGTGGGCAGCAGGAAATAAAGCATGATGAAAAGCTGTGAAAATCACCCTCCATTGCTCAAAGGTCTTTAAGATGATTGGGTGTTTGAAAAAAATGTATCCTAACGGGAGATGAAATGGTTATCAGCAATCTGGCTGACATAAATCCACGATGTGAAATTATAGACCACTGCAGTGAAACTATGCATTTGCTTTACCATTTTTTGAACTTAACTGATTTTCCATATCTGCTCAGACTTGCACAGGCAGTCGTGAACATTCACCAGAATAGGAAGGAAGAGTTATGCTGCGTTTTGAAACCTTAAATTACAGATTGTAATCCTCTGTGTCCCGTGCCTCCCTAGAATATGTTAAAACTGAGTGCTTTGAGGCTCGAAACGTCGCTAAAGGGTTAAGGAGCAGCGTTCTGATGACTTCCTGAAGGCGGAGCTTCAGAGAGAGCGTGACTTTTTAAAGATACAGAGGCCCAATCTCAAGGCGTCAAATTATGAAGTCAAATCCTTTTAAGTCACATTTGGTACACACAACATGTATATAAGAAGTGAAGGTAATACTTGATTGTGCTATAAAACGACACCATATGGGTAGAAAATATTCAATACTGTCCTTTTCAAACAGAAATTCCTGTGTTTCACAAAAACAACCGTCTGTCTTTTCTGCATTATCCTTAAATATGCACTATGAGGTTACAATATGCGATTAAGATATAACATGAGTTTTAACATGATAATGACACTGAAGGAGTATGAAATGTGGCATGTTTCATTCTGATTTAAGAGGATGGGATTGTGGTAGGAAAATGTTATTGCAGGTTAATGTCTTCTGACTTTCATTTGATCTCTTCTGAGCTTTCACAAAAACCTGTCTGAGCTCATACAGTGAAGGTGGCAGTCAGACTGTCTTCCTACTGTTTGTCTTATTATCTCTACTGAGTTTGTATTGGATATGGAAGCTCTCATATCACGCATATGATATTTATAGACTTAACTGAGTCACTTTCATCTTAACTGTTTGAATGTGTTTTTTTCTCCCCCCCCCCCCCATAGCGAGCTAGATTTTTATATGACAAAATAAAGTTCTCTTTTTATGTAGTCGCTTTCAGCTTGCATGATGTGTGTGTGTGTGTGCGTGTGTGTGTCTATGCATCAGCTGTAGGGGGAATGGACATCAATTGCCAGCTTTGGAGTGTCTCAGAGTGATGCATAAACAGCGTAACACATGTGAAAAGACTCAGTGTTGCAGGGGACGACAAAACCCACGGAGAACACGTTGCGCAGCCGTCGGTTCAGAGGACGACAACGCCGACGTCTTTCACCGCAGCATCCGTGTGGGGATGAATTAGCATAATACAATATTATGGGTGAAGAATGACAAGATGGGAGGAGGTGTGAGCAGCGTGCAGCCTGTGTGGTTGTCAAATTAAAAGCTAGTAACAATAAAGGCTGTGTCAAACAGCACAATCAGTGGAGCCGACTGGGGTGTTGCAGACAGTTGGGCGCTACGATATGACTGTCGTCAAATATGCAGGGGAAACAGCATAAATCTGCAGCGCTGTAACTTCTAATATGACGACCTGTTTTCCATTTTCATGCCTTTCAGCTCACGTTCATTTCTGAACCACATTTAAGAACAATTTTGCTGCGTATAATTAAGACAAATGCCAGCGTTCGTACCACAAAGATGTGCAATAACCTGGACAATAAAGATGTCCAGGGATAATCTGATCAATAACTTAAGGGGCCCTTTATATATGTCAAGGGCAACATTTTATAATCAACTCTATAATGAACAAGAAACCATTGCACAAAAGCAAGCGCTGGGGAAATCTCTTCACGCTTTTGAGTTTGCGTTAGAAAATGAGCTGCAGCTCCTGCAGACTGGCCTTACAAACACTGAAGTCAGAGGGGGACGGTAATCAGGCTAGGATGTAATTAGAGAGTGGATTCATTTTTTAAAAAGTCCAGAGAGACAAAAAAAAAAGTTTTTGTAGATCTTTCTAATATCAATAACCCCAGTGAGAAACCAGAATAAACGAAAGGGTGGAACTTCGATTTCTGCTGTCAACTGGCCTTCTCGCAACAGAGAGGAGTCTCAATAAAATACAAACATCTTCTTCTATGACTAAATCAAATCTACTCCTTAAAAAATAAACTGACTAAACTATCATACCGGATTGTATTAAAAAAAAAAAAAAGCCCAAACAATACCAACGAATACAATAAATTAGCAAACAGCCTGAAGTATTCATTTGGATGTAAACGTTGCCCGTTTCCGTCTGTTTTTCTAAAATAATTGTACGCCGGCTACATTTCTGTCAGATCCCTCAACTGCAGGTCAACGCAGCTCCCAAAGCGATCCTTCGCCACTATTATTAGTCCGCCGTAGGTGCAACGGCTGACAACGTATCAACGTCTCTTTTGAGCCTCCCTCAAACACTGTCATCCATACAGAAGAAGGGAAATCATTTGCTGGCTCGGTGGCTGCTACCGCACGAGGATTCAGAGGAGGTGTTTTACATCTGTGAAGGTGGGATCAAAAGAACGTCTCTGTTTCTTCTCAGAGAACAGAAGGCGGTTCCGGTGCTGGATGTGCCGCCCTGCTGAGAGGTTCTTATTGTCCCTGACTCAGACGTTTAACGCCATCCACAGAGAGAGTCAGCGGGAGAAATTCATCTGGGACTTGCGGGGCTGAAGCTTTGTCGGTGAGAGAATCAGTGCAGAGATCTGTGCAAGGAAGGGAGTGAATGAAATAAAGCTAACTCTGTCTCTTTAAAAAAAAATACAAATAAAATCTAGACTCTGACCCAAACAGTTCAGCAGTAGGACACAGAAATTGCAGAACCACTTTAGCTCAAAGTACTCTTGTCTGTGAGAAGAACTCATTCCCTGAGTCTATAACCCGCTTCAATACGTTAAAGAGACAAAACAAAACTCCAGCTATGGCAAAAAACATCATTGTATCCGTACCTAATGTTTCTATTTTAATTGTCATCTTTGAAATTTATTTGTTTGATTATGCATTTTTATTAGTTTACACCTTTATTACCATTTCACTTAAGAATAGTGTTTAGCTATACTGTTGAGAAAAGCCAATCTTGGAATAAACGCCGCAAATAAGATCAACGCTACAAGCACCGTGTTACAATGTGTCTCGTATCAAGTAAATAAAATATTCCTTTCTTGCAATAAGGAAGGCTTAATCCTACTCAGACAAGACAGTATCTCTTGTGAAAATCTCCAAAAGTTTGGATCAGCTAGGAGGAAATCTGCTAGCACATAAATCAAGTCGGCAGTGGCGTTACGTTTGGGGAGCAAACCCCCCACCCATCCACCCACCGCGGCTCTCACAGTCTGCTGCTTGCAGTTGTAACAGGGTCGGCGTCACTTCTTTTCCCCGCGTCACTTCACGTCTTCTCCACAAGATGGCGTTGCTGTGCCGCAGCAGAGCTTCTCTGGCCAACCAGAAAGCCTGGCAGCCCTGGAGTCACTCAGCAGCTCAGCCGATTGAATCACCGGGGCCACATCAGCACTCAGGAAGCAGCTACCTAAACTGCCTCGCTGATAGTCATCGCTTGCACTGCTCCCCCCTCTGGAGACACACACACGCACACACAACCCACTACACACACACACACACATTCACATTAACGAACAGATTTGCTTGTGCCAGCTCCCATTATTCCCTCTTTAAAGTCATTTCAGTGAGCAGCTGCGTAGCTTTCCCCCCCTGCTCTCCCCCTCTGCTGCCATGTCTATTTGCTGAGCTTGAAAGTTTGTATTTGGCTGACTAATCAGTGGGAGAGTTCAGGTCGGTGACACGCCGAGTCATTCACATGACCCCACCGGTGACGCACGGCCGCGCGCCCTCCAGATGCTTCCACGCAAGAGTCGTGGTGGGCATGGAGAAAGCAGACACGGCCACACTCGCTCGCTTCACTCCTCCTTCCCGCCCCAAGCAGTCAGAGCTGGAGATGTGCTGATATGCAGGGAGGAGGCGGAGGGACAAAGCTCCCCTCTGTCTTTATTGCCAAAGCCCATGCACGGCGGTGATCCTCGTTTTCCATGGCGCTCTCTGTTTGCTGTTTGTAGGAGCGGGAGGGATGACGGGAACG
The DNA here is from genome assembly GCA_010277015.1 of Poeciliopsis turrubarensis. Taxonomy (NCBI): domain Eukaryota; kingdom Metazoa; phylum Chordata; class Actinopteri; order Cyprinodontiformes; family Poeciliidae; genus Poeciliopsis; species Poeciliopsis turrubarensis. The sequence continues at coordinate 2,832,459 of VMRN01000034.1, forward strand.
CGCAGCTGTACTTTGCATTTAAATGATACCCTAAATTATGCATCTTTATGCACAGCAGCCCGCTGAATTTGCGATGTGCAAAAAAAAAAAGGAAAAAAAAAAACCCAAAACACGTCGTGCTCCCTTCTCCGTTTCAACGGCTCCTGGGAGAACAAGCCGCCGCCCTCGTCTCCAGTGGCAGGGCAGAGGCTGTGGAAATGAGCAGAGGGTTTAGACTGGGACATTAACAGCATGTGAATGATTAATAGTTGCACTTTTTCCTTTTTTTTTTTTCTCCGTGGGGAAAAAAACTAAGCCAAACAAAAACAATGGCTACTGAATGCTCAACATTTGACTGGACTGATCTGATGCAGTAGCAGGATTGTTTGACGTGTGCAACAGAAGCTGAGTTTTTGTTAACTGTATAATTGCACAATTTGGCATTTGAAAAAAAAAAAATTGCTTCATGAAAACATGCCAATGTTGAAGAAGAAAAAACAACTAGTTTTCTATTAAAAAGTTTGCCTCTAGGATAAGGTGGGATTTTTTTGGGCTACATAGTGAGTGGTGTAATTCACAACAATACAATACAATTTCAGATGTTGCCACTGGAGCAAACCACGAAGAAGAAGACAACAGGAAGTAGTTGGGAGGATAATGGCGACACATATTTTTAAATGACTTATTGCGTGAACAAGTGTAACTGGGTCTATATTAATAGTGTCTGTGTGTATTATGAGGGGTTGGGTCCTCCAGCTCTGCCTCACTTTCTTCTTCTTTTATTCAGGGTCCTCCGGGACTATCATGAATATGAAGTTAGTCACATTACACGTTGCTTAGAGGTTTTGTAGTTTGCTATGGGTCTTTTTTTTTTTTCCAGTCTTTGTGCTCATTAAGTTTAGTGCAAGTATTGTTTTCCTCTTAGTTGCTCAGTTTTTCCTGAAGGCTGCATTACAGTCTTGCATTTGAAAGTTTGCGCTGAGCAGCGTGGCCTGCTGAGCCCGTGCCCACGGACGGTGGAGATGTCACAGTCGAGCTTACTGGTCCTACGTTTCTTATGGCAAATTCCCTCATTTCCCACAATTCCACGCACCTTGACGCAGACCTTCATCCTTACTCAAGATCTTATTTCCTCCCATGTATTTCTTGTTCTTTAAAAGTTTTACGTTTGGACATATCAAACATATGCATATATTTTCTAATCTCTTCCGCCAGACAGCCTTCAAAATGGGACTCCGTTTCGACCACAAGACAGCGCAGACTCTCAAAATCAAAGTAAACAGTTCGATGTGGCTACGGCTTCTCGTACGATACAGACAATGCGTACCTGGTTGTGAAAACCGACATTTGCGCCTGTGGCTCCGTGGGTTGGAGTAGTCGTCTTGATTCCAGCTTCATCCTGCCACGTGCCGGCGTGATCCTGGGGAAGGCACCAAATGCAGCGGATCTGCACGTCTGTGTACATCCCAAGTCCGAGACAAAATCCTCAAAGTTGTGCAACTGCTGTGTGACGCTTTACGCTGTGATAAATGACAAGAGGCTCAATCTAATTTAGAGCAAACACATCACATCTTTTGCGTGAACACACAATCTTTATGAGGCGACGAGATTGATGATTAGATCTAAGCAGAAGTGACAGTGCAATAACATTATTCACCTAAGCATTGTCCTCCTCAGGCACCGTGGCTGGTGGAGTTATCTCTGCCGTCGTTAGTCAAGTGGGAAACTGAGCCAATTCTTTACATGGAAACAATCTCGCGTCGGAGAATGCGCATAAGTAACGAACGGCGGAGGGACGGCGGTTTTCTGTGAATAATGCTCGACGGCTTTAAACATACACTGATTTCTCTCCATTTGTTTGCTCATGAAGTCAAACAAATGGATTCTCGTCTGGAGGATGCCTGCTGAAAATTTATTTCAAAGTAAATAAATAAAAAATAAAAACGCACGCTTGCTCCGTTGAGGCAGGTGGGAGATTTTTGTACCCAGACGTGATCGGAGATGGAAGGTAAAAGGAGGGCGATGGGATTCCTTTTCTTTGTTTTAGGTCTTACTCTAGCTTAGGTTTTGCTAATTAATCTGTCTTGACGCCAACTTCTTTGAAAAGACGCCACTGCAGCTAAGCTCCCCCTCCCCCCCCCCCTTAGTCCCACATTCGCTTCCCAGTCATTGGCAAGCTCCCCCTCTCTCGTTCCTCGTCTGCTCGCTCGATGTTCCATCCCATCTCGTTTCTGTCCACCTTCTTGACAGCTCATGAAGCGAAACACCGTATGAAAGCACACTGCGCTCTGCTATCACACAGGAGAGGAGGAGAAATAAGACAGGAAAGTGGCGAGGGAGACGTAGAGGTTCTTTACACAAGATGGAAGTTGTGAATCCGGTTAAAAAAGCATACCACAAGGCGGTAATTCTCATTCCTCCAGTTGCTGGCTGAAGTCTTCAAAGCTGCAGCGAAAGATATTGGCAGTGCTCTCCCTATAAGCAAACCAAGTTGCTCTTCTGCGCTGAGATTGGGGAATAAGTGCATCCCAAGCACCCCAATTGAAGTCCTTAGTGTGTATTTACTGCAGCTAAGCTCTTTGCTCAGCAGCAGAATCCTCCATGCACTCATGCACAAGCAAGAACACCGGCTCCGAAAACTAACCCTCCAGCTCCTGAATTCAAATTCTTGTTGTGGCAGCTTTCAAGCTTAGCAGCACTGCAGGATCCTGCATAAATCAAATCACTGGAGGCTGTGGGGACAGGGATCAAGCAATGCCTGCTTGTGACAGACCATAAGACCTTGATGGTGAAGAGGAATCCACTGGCGAGACAAGGATCACCGCCTTTTTATCCCGCCGGTTTCTGTCGAGGTCCACTGGACAAACCTCGAGTGGTGGTCAAACAAAAAAAAAAAAAAATATATTATTATTTGAAGGTGTTTGTGTTATTTTTGTGTGCCATGCTGTATTTTTCAGCAGAAAGGAGGCAGCAAAGATTGGGGATGGGGAAGAGAGGGAGGTGCCGTGCGGCTGGCCTCGTGAAGTTAAAGGCAGGCCCAATGACTGCAGCCCTGACCCCTCGCTTTCACCTTTCCACTTGTCTCGCTGCTTCGTGAAGGAAAAAAAAAAAAGAAAGGGAAACGTCGAGGTTGTCTCCGGTTGCTCTCCTCCGTCTTGGAACCTCTTACTGCAGAGGAGCAGAACGAGAGCGAAGGAGAAACGACGACGGCGGCTTTGGTTCCGATCCTGGTGTGAGGAGCGGCGAACAAATGGGACGGGGGTGGAAGCGGACATATTCTATTTCAGACCCGCGTTGCTTCCAGGAAAACTGTAGCCCCATTGTTCTTGGGCCACCGGTAATGACTTCACCATGACTTCCTGTCACGTGGTGATGACTTCACTAACCCCAGAAGTGGTGCAGTGACTGACCGCGGTTTGAACTGCTTGATATGTTATCAGATGTCAGTGGGAATCTTTCAGATGAGTAATGCCACATAGGATTTAGAAGTTTCAATTAGGTCTAGAGATGGCATCAGTTCCCCCATTAGAGTAATAGAAGTGAATCCCGATAAGACGCCTGCAAGCATTTTGCTCATTATATTATGGATTTTCATTTTATGCACTTCAGTGCAACATCATCATCAAAAATGATTTGCCCCCTTACCGACTTATTTTGCTACTGATTTTTTTTTTTTTTAATCTTAACACGGGGACATAGGAAACCTTGTCAAGGGTTGCTCATAAGCTTTAATCATTAAGTTACTTATTTCACGTTATTAAATAGAGCTGTCCGCCATCTCTTTCATGTAGGAATGCCACGACAGTAATTACACCGTTCAGTTAGTCATGGTATGTTTTTCCTCCGTGGAAAGGTCAATGGGCTCGTTGTGTAAGTGGCATAGTTTAGCAGTGGCACGATTCTCCCCTCATCGGCTTTTCAAAGCCCCATCATTTCCTTTCCGGAGCCATTGATTTCATTCATGTGTCCCTGCTTCCCTTTCTACTCCTTTGAGATCCTCGAGCATCTGATTTCCAGTGGAAACAGAAAATATTTGCTTCCCATACCCCACTGCATGCTTTGCCATCCTCCAGGACTTGGACGTCTGGTCCAGTCTGTGCTGCATAAGATGCTGCATTCTCATTCACTCTTCCACATCGATAGTCATTCCTATATAAAGCCCACATAGAGGCTGGTTCCTGTGGCCCCAGAAGCCCAGGTCTCACTCTGTTTCAGGGGCCAGTTCGTCTTGGGAGACATACTGAAGCTAAAGCGACACCAGCACAGCCGTCACATTAACAGGGGTAAAGAAACTCATCATAAGTTGTCTCAACATCATTTTATATCTCGAGTCATTAGATCATGCTGAGTTACTTCACAGCAGTTGAGTCCAGTCTGGAGAATATCTGACGTGTTTATAAGTATTTCCATGTAAAACAAAATTACAAGAAACAGAAACTGGCATGCGGTCGAGTATAGTGACACTAAGACCACTGTTTATGTGCTTTGCAATGATTTTCATCCTACAACTCAAATTCCAATGTAGTTTGGACGTTGTAGAGATGCTGTCACCCTCACCCTTGCTCTCCGTCAGGCTGCAGCTGGTTCACCCCAGCAGACTCTGCTGTGGCCACAGTCGACGGCAGATGAACAGCTTTCCTGGAACGACAGGTTGTTGCTCCATTAGCACATGTAGTAGCTTGTACATGAGCATGATTGACAGACCTTCCTCCTGGCTCTGTTTGGTGAACGGTGCGCCTCTTCAAACGACAATAGCAGCGCCGGGGGAGAGGTGGGAGAGTTTGATCCGTTTACAGATGATGTGTTTCACATCGTACTGTCACAACATGGTGACGGTCTTAACAAACATATTTTTGCAAAAGTTTCATACTGCAGCTTTAATCTGGTGCCTCCTTGACAGATGTGAGAGTTCCCCATGTCTTGGACACCAACACACCCTCATACCATCATAGATGCTGGCTTTTGAATTTTTTTCTGCCTTGGACACTTTCCTCTTTTGCGCAACATCACAACGTCATCATACAATTGTCTGAGACGAAACCTGGAAGGATAGCGGCAACATCAGCGAGAAAGTGGATGTATACATAGATGGAAAAGAAAAAAAAAAACAAACAAACATTGAGTTAGAATTTGTTACACAAAGCGCCTCTGCTGCCAATGACCCCAAGGCTGACACGGTCAACTGCAGAAAGGTGTGATAAGGGTGACAAGCACCCGCCAGCTCTGCTCTTTTACTGTGAGTACATCGTTTTGTTCACGGTTTTTCCTATTTTTTTTTTTTTTTTTATGCCTGTGTCACATGAGGAAGTTAAGATTGTGAATCCGTCATGTAGTTAAGTAATTAGAGGCTTGTCTTTAGAGCTAATTAAAGAAGTGTCATCCTTTTTACTATCATAACAGATGGAAATAAAGGGCAGTTACATAATAGAACGATTACCAAATAGAAGTTTTCAGACCAAATAAAAAAACCATGCTATTTAAAAAACACAATGAAGTTAAGCTGCCCTAGAGAATCACACCAGGTTTGCCGAAACGTTACGCAAAAAACTTTTTGACTTTCATACAATTTATCTAAAGATGAGATTAGCATCTGTGTGCTACGTGCCACAGACACGTTGCAATGCACAAGATGCACAAAAAACTTCTCTCCGCTTTGGTTTTAGTTGTCAAGTTGTCCACACACCTTAAATCTACGCATAACATATAAGAGAAATGGGGTAGGGCTTTGCTACTGCTTATCAACACTACAACTTGATAATAAGGTCCACGGGAAGCACGTCACAGATCAGTGAAAGGTTTTTATTAAAAATAAAAGAATAGCGAAGGAAAGGGAAGTAGGTCAGGTATATGCTAGCTTGACTTTGACATATAGATGTGCTGTAGAATTTCAGTTCTATTTAAAAAGTGCAAAAAAAAAAAAAAAAAATTTTTTACCACTCCTGTGTTTTGGCGATCACTTATGAATAATCGCAATATAGACGTCAAAACTGAAGTAGAAAACTGCAGAGCACCAAATTTGTCTTTGTGTGAGAAATGTTTGCAGGCTTTTTGGTGTTAAAATCTGGTATACAAGTGGAGCTGTTGTCAAACAGTTGCTATGGCGACGGGTCTGGGTGTAGCATGGCTAACAAAGAGCAGGGTAAAGAGAGTGCTTTTGGGCTTTTCTTTTATGGTTTTTCTGTTATTTTTTTCCATTTGCTGTGGTACACTGCACTAAATTAACAATACCTTCATCTCCAGGATTCACTTAGTTAACAAAATTGTTCCACCGCAGCAGCGCCACTAAGGCTGGCATGTGAGATAATAGCCCTTTTTTTTTTTGCGCCAAGTGCGAAATTTCCAGATGCAAACAGTGACATGCAATGCGTCTGCACTGTAACTTTGTTTCTTTTTATTTAGGCTCGTATTTGGTTTTCACTAAAGGAAACCTCAGACATATATACAAAGGACAAGCATGCTATAGTTAGAAATGTAGGTCTGCGTATTGACACAGATGCTCCTCTCACCTGCCCCCACATTCTGCCCTGCAGATCTTCCAGCAGCTTTGTTGTCAGTCTCCTCACACCCCGGCGCTGGCGAGATGAAACCCCGGCCTACGTGTACGCTAGAAAGGGCCAGCACAGGTTTCATAATTGAAGGGAGCAAGGCAAAGAGAAGGGGAGGGGAACCCACGATGCAATCAGACTTGGATAAGAATGAGTCCTTAATTAGACATTCTTCTTGTTCTATCTATAGATGTCTTTTCTTTGAGCTTGTCTCTCCTTTTGCCTGGAAACCTGCAGCATTAGTGGGTTTTAATTAGAGAGCTCCCGATGAGGAATGCGCGCTTACGGTGGCCTAGATAGGCCGAATTCGTCGGCGCGAGCTCCGGCGCTCCAGCGCAAAGGCTCCCCAGCTGTGATACAAAAATGAGAGCTCAAGTCTCTAAGGGGGGGGGGGGGGGGGGGGAAAAAAAGAGAGAAAAGGAGGGCAAGGTGTGGAACACAGAGAGATTACAGAACCGGACACTGCCGCAGCGAAGGACCGGGCAGGTTTAATGTACGATTCGATGGTTAAAGTTTTTGTGTGGCTGCAGGCAGGAAAAAATTGAAGGAAGTGATGAGGAAACTAGAGATTGAGAGTATGCTAAGTAAGCGAGGCTCCATTGTCTCCCAGAGCAGAGTAAACCCGGCTCAATCCTCCTGAGTTCTTCATTTCAGCTTTTCATTGGTTTGGGAAAGGTGCGGTAATGAATTCAGCTCATAAGAACAAGACAAGACTTGAAAAAACATCAAGATTGGATCTCTCTGAGAAAATGTAATCCACATTTTAGGTGGAAAAATAGATGAAATGGAACTTTTTCCTTAGGACCATATCAGAATCTGTAGTCGGCACAGAGATGTCCATAAAAACCACCATTAGTTTAATTAGAAACTATGTTTCTAATTAGCCAGATTTCTGAAATTAGAAATTGCGCCTTGCAATAATTCAGTTCGAGTTTGACCGTTATCTTCAGCCTGTGGAACGGGAAGCTACCGTCAGCGCTGGCGGCCAGCGCCAGTCCACAGCTAGATCTTCTTACGCCGCTGTCAAAACGTTTCCGTCTCGGCAAGACAGGATTTGCATTTCAAGGTCGGCGGAGCTTGAAATCCAAGGTCAACCTTTGAAATTCATCACAAAACTAAAGTCTAAGAATAAAAGCTGAAACAAAAAATACTGAGCCAGAATTTATGCAACCGGTTAAAAAAAACAAAACAAAACAAAGCAAACAAACATGTAACAGTGAAACTTTTTTCTTTTATCAAATCATGAACATCAGTCTTTATCTTTTTTGCAGGTATTTTGTTTATTTCAAATTACAGTACTTAAACACACCAACGATCATGTAGACTAAATATCTGTGGCGTCTTCACATCGTTCAAACATTAATCATTTGCAACCTATTATGCAAGTCCTTCAGACAGACAGCTAGACGAATAGTTGACTGGCTTGCTAGATAAATACATTCTTATCTTGGTAGTTCTGCCAAACTCGTCTCTATAAAACCTCTCCAGTATTTCCTGTCTGTGTTCCTTTGGCTTGCTGATGGCGTTTTTCCATTCATTCTCCAACACCTTTGAGCCGTTGGCAGTAAACTAGATTTACCCTCAGATCAATTGTCTATACTGATTCTGTGACTTTTGAAGGAAGTTGTTTGCGCTGGACTCACAGCGAAGGAGCTGAAAGAAGCGCATCCCTCACTTTTTAGTATAAGAAATGTACTATGTAGGTTCATATATATGGTCTTATATTCCCTTTCTGCTTGTGCTGGGTTTGGCAGATCTCCCTGCAGATCTGACGACTACACACAGTTGGAGCCTCTGCAGATAAGTGAGAAGTTCAGCCCAAATCTGACACACACACACACATTTAACAAGGTTCTCAGTCCACAGATGTCAAGACGCACGACCAACACGATTTCATCAAAGCAAGATGCATTGCAAATTTTTCTCCTCTTGACAAAATTTGAAGGGTTTATTGATCTTGTTCCTCAAACTGAAAGACGGCGGTACCAAGAAGCTGTTTGGACTTGGCCTCCATGCGGTTCGCATTCATCATCGCGTCGAGCGATGAAACGTTTGGCGTCGTTTGAAGAGCGCTCCACTTAACTTTGTTTGAATTAATTGTTCTGAGGCCGACCTTGCGTGCTGAATGTATTGGTCTTTGGTTATTTCAGCCTCGTCCTGAGGACGCTCTTCCAGTCACCTGGGAATGCGCAGCATTTTCACCCGTACTGCTGATGAAACAGCCTGCACGTAGACATGCCACCCATATGCTGACCGCAAGCTTTTACTCATCTGAAATCGCTCGGATATTCCAGACTGGATAAATCTGAAATCAATACTTGAGTGGATGTAAAAAGCACGGCCGAGATAAGAGCAAGAACTTTGTGATGGTAGAGAATGATGAAGGCAGGAAATAAAGAGACCTGCGGGGGCTTTTCATTAGGCTAACTTATACTTTCACACGTCCTCCTTTCACCCCCCCCTTGCCACCATAGCTAGAATTATTTTATTTCTTTGCATCTCACATCGGCACCAGGCGGAAACGAGGACGAGGAAAGCATTTTGTTTGACATTGCTTTAGACTGACACAGAGGGAATAACGATTTGGCGATATTGTGTCTCTTCCTTTGCACCTCCTCGTCACACCCATGCTGGCAGAAACTGAGAGACGGAAGCGTATTTTAGAAGAATACAAAATGCTATTGGAGTTAACTGTTGGACGACGGAGCAGGAAATTCAAGCGGTAGATTTTCCCCTGTAAGTTGAATTCTAGTAAAATACAAACTGGAGGTTTTTACAGTTTAACGAAGCAAAAAAAAAAAAAAAAAAAAAGAAGAAAAAAGACATTTCAAAGTCCAGAAAACACAATCGGTTTAAAAATGAAAAACCGCTCTTTGTTTCAGATTCCATCATGGCCACAGCTCATGTATCTTGACTGATGTACTATCAGGTTATTGCAGGCAGCAAAGAAACAGGCTCACCACGGACGGTGCAATCCACGCACTAGCCCCAGATTTTAGCAGTAACTGTGTTCGCCACCTGCTTCACTTCAGCGACTATTTTATAAAGCAAACAGCACTAATGATATTCTTACACAATGGCAGCTTTTCAATTCTTCCAGAAGAAACATTTATATTTTTTAATTATTACTTTATAGCTAAATCTGCCTGTGTTGGCTTAACAGTCTTACGTTATCTCTGATATTTCTAAAGGTATTCCAGTATTTCAGAATAAAGAATGTTTCATCATGTCGTCTTAAAGCAACAAACTGACTCACTGTGTAGTACCCTCCGCAACTTCTTGTTATCAATACAAAATCTTACTCTCTTCCTGCCTGGTTGAACAACAAGGACATGTTATTTTGGTGTCTGTTATTTGGAGTAGGACTGAGCTCTTTTAAAGTGCTTACTCATTTATTTTGAGAAGGTTTTGCCATTAAACACTAATCTCGGATTCTGATTTTTTTATTTTTTTTTTTCTGACGAGGAACACAACAAAGCTGGGACGAGGCCGCCAGGGTCAAACTCTGAAATGTTTTCACCTGCGTTAAGTCGTTTAGCAAAGGAGGCTACAAGCTATTAGGACTGAGCTTTAGCCGCGGCAATGATAATAATTATAAGACGACTGGGGCCGCCAAATCGAAGCACCCATTTAGCAGATGAGCTTCCGAGCGACCTCCCGATGAAAGAGAAGGCGCGTGGCCAAAGAAACGTGTCAGCACTCTTTTCTTTTTTCCTCCTTTCCTCTCACCTCCCTGTGTGTGTGTGCGTGCGTGTGTGTGTGTTTCTCCCCGTCCTCCCTGCTTCTATTCGGTGATTCTCTCACCCTTTTTAGTCGCCGTCACACTCTCAATGTCAAGCTTTTCACTGTGTCACTTCTGACAACTTGTACCCAGACACTCATTTACACGTCTTACAGTATTTTTTTTTTATTTTTTTTTTGCTCCTAAAAGGACCTGAGGATTTGTTTTCCTCTTACTCACTGTACCGACGGCCCACACCGAGCCCAGTGGACCCGCTTCGTATATGCGCAGAATCTACACAATCATCAAAACGGGTAAAAGTTCTGTTCGCCCCGTCACGTTGCACCAGACACACTGATTTGAAAAAAAAAAACAAGGAGGCTCTTAGCCGCACACAGTGTAATCTTGGACTGTTTCTTTTTCTCTCGTCTTGTGATGTAGCTGGAGAGGAGCTGCATCGCACTAACTACCCCCTGCTGAGACACAAAGATAGACAGAGAGAGAGAGAGAGAGAAAGAGGCAGAACAAGGAGAGTAGGCGTAAATTAGGTAGGGAAGACGACCAAACAGAGATGAAAAGATTAGAGAAGGCTTCCTTCGGTGCTCGGCTTTATCGCAGACGGAGAAAAGACATTTCTGTTACTATTGTGTGAAAACATTGCAATGGAGAAGAGAAAAAAGAGCCATACATTTTGAGTAACGTGTGTTTCGTATTTCCAACAAATCATTCACATGCAGCTGATACAACATTACAAAACAATATTATGTTTAGACATCGATGAATATCAGCGCCGGAACAAAATAGAGCTTTAGACAACATGTTTGTGTGACATTAAAATTCTGTCAATACACCTGGTTCTGCTTCTCGTCTCCCAATAGCTCGAGGAAACTGTGGAACTCGCATCTCTCCTGTGGATTCAGTAAATTTGTTGACAAGGAGCTGCACATTTACATATTCAGCACTTTGGAATATTGTTATGCGTTTCCACTTGTGTTTCTTGCATCATGCCCACGTCCAAGCAGACATTCAGACTCCTGTATTTCCTCCAGGAAATATCCCGTCTTATTACCATCAAGTTATGATGGTATTTTGATTACAGCCCACCCACGACACCTCAACGCCTTACGTCAGATAAATCTGACGCATCGGTACTCGAGAATTTTATGTGAATTGATCTGTAGTTCAACCAACCTGAAGTTTGACGTCACTGAAATGCACAATAATAAAGAAAAAACATAATATTATAGTAAAACTCAAAATTATTAATATGACTTTTTATAATAATAACCTTAATTATTATTAATTTGTTTGGTGATATTAATGTTTTGGAGTGGACACATAAGCAACTGTAAAAAAAGTTTGCTACAGTAGCAGCAACGTGCTTTCCCAACAATTAATGGAAAAGAGCATCAAGTCGTTTCCATTAATTATTGAGAGGAGCATAAATCATTTTCAACAATAAACTCGACGACAAAAACAACAAAAAAAAGCCTGATTTTGATAAAGATTTATGCTGGCCTGATTTCCAGTCGGAACCAAGCTTCTTGGTTGATTGGAAACATTTTAAAGTCTAAACCTGCCAGCAGCATAATTACATTCGGGTTGGGACCCGAACGACAGCCAAGGAGGGAACACCGGAGGTGTGCTTGGTGGTGTGAAAAAGTTAGAAAGTCTGAGATTCGAAGGCAAAGAGATAAGAAGGAAGGAAAAAACACTGAGAGAACGTGACAGGGGCAGAGGTCAAACACGTAAATTACCGCGCGGGCGCCGAATTGCGCGTGGGTCCCGTTTAAACGCGGGAGGAAACAAAGGAGATTGAAAAAAAAAACAAAAACGCTTACTCTGTGTCGGGCTGATAAATGATTCAACTGCAGCAAGAGACGCTCTCGCCTCTTAATCTTATGCAGCTGACCTTGGGCTTATGAGCTGTAATAAAACGTGGCCAAGCACTCCTGAAATTGGTCCACTTGACGTGACGCGCCGCAGCCTTCTGCTGCATTAGCATACAGCTTTTACAGAGTGCAGTCTGCCCGCCGCGTATAAATAGTCCGCCGCCAGGGAGATGATGAGGGTGATGATCGGGATGCCGAAGACAAGGAACGCAGCCAGAGGTCAACGGCGATGAAGAGCGATAAAGAGATAAGGAGAAAACATAATGTGAATGGTTGAGTGCGAATAAGAGGAAAGCGGTTATTTGCGATAAGTTAATGAGAGGTAAGAGGAAGACGAGGCGTCGTGGTGGTGATGGAGGAGGTGCGGGAGGAAAAAAAACCAGAAGAGGACAAATTAGATTGACGTGTGGAAAGATGAAGAAAGCAGACCTAATTTCAAATGTGTTCTCAGGCTGAGAGGAAAACACGGCGACTTTGACAAACAAAGACAAGACGGCGAAAGCCGGGCGACTGTCGGGGAAGCTGCAGCGGCGCGGTCTTGAGACGTCGGCTCGCTCTCCATTAAGTCAAACATCTCACTTTGCCGTTGTCAAGTCAGTCAGGATGAAAATTTTAAAATGTCAAGCCTCGGCACAACATGTTCTGTTCTGGCAGTGGCGGCAGCTGTGAGTGGGAGGATGAGAATGAGGACGAGGAAGACCAAGCGCAAGATTATTCCATCACTTTTTTAACACCTTCAAATTTGTCCTCTGCGGTCGGCGTCCACCTCACCGACATAATCACCCTCTTCCTTCCCTCCTCGCGAGGATGAAACGAAAAGAAAAATACCACCGCCGTCTCATTCTGAGGGGCTAATAACAGCGGAACAAACATCGCGTCTCTCTCGGGGCTCGGCAGGTATTATTTTCTGACCATTATTATATTTCGGAGGCATCTCTGCGCTTCTCTCTGGAGGCTCCTGAGCACAAAATCGAGCCGTGACAAACAGGCGCCGGGCCCTGTATGGATTAATTGTTCCATTTCTTCTGACAATTAATCGATTTGTTCCGCCATGGACCTGATTGGATAAGAGATTTGGGAATGAAACCCAAGTAAAGAGCATGAAATGACAAAAAGTTTTGACGCAAATTTAAAATGCGTACTTCGATATGGAACGCATGTTGGGGCGACAGAACTATGACCAGAACTGATTTTTATTTTACAAGTGGCTTTACATTTAAATCCTGGACACGTGACGAATGTGGTACAGATTTTAGTCCGTTCAACATTTTTCTCTCTTCATTTTAAATGATCTTTCAGATTTTATACTATGACATAAGATTGGAATAAAAATCGATTTTATTCGAGATATCAAGGTGCAACAGCAGCATAGAAACACATAGCTTCACACACAGATAGGAGAAAGAATAAAAGCATATACGAACCAAAATAAAGCTTAATATATACTATGTAAGGCCAGGAATATGCGTGAAAATACTTTGCAGTCATCAGATACAGCATACGCCGATAGCGAAAACAGCAGTCTCCTTGTCTGCTCCAAATCGCCCAGGCTAACCAGTGATCTATAAAAACATTTTTCCTATAAAAAAAAAATATATATCAAATTTTAAGATTAATCTCAACAAAACTTTCTCGAAAAAAAACCATGAAAACTCTTCATGATTGGTTGTAATTTTGCTAGAAAAAAACTTCAAAACATTAAAATTATTGTCAGATATTTTCTGCAAGAAACAGGAACATTTCTGAGTTTTCTGCTGGATGTTTGCTTCTTTTTCTACCTACAGCGGTCCTAATAAGTCACCTTATTAGGGCTTATTAGCTGCCTAAAATGACTAGAAACACATCTGTTTTGAGTTTCCAACCTTACTGTCCCTATTTCATTACAATCAAGCAAAACTATGATTTTTTTTTTTTTTCTTTTTCAAATATCTGCTACGCTTTAATATTAAATCCGACGACACCTTAGAAAAGTGATTTTTATTTCGGAGCCAAACACTTTAGTTTGACGGTAATTTATGCCCCTGGATAAGATTTTCTTGGAAGTTATGACATCTCTTTTGATCATAGAGAAATACATTTCAAATGGTCTAATCCAGGAAGAGCTTCCCATTTCCTTTGACTGCCTTCAAGGTCTTTTATGAAGAATTGAAACGTCAACTGTTGTCCATGAGGTGCACTGAAGTGACACCGTAACGGTTAGACATGTTCATGTTCTTTATATTGCTGCCATCAATATTGCAGATTTTCCTGTTTCCCGTCGCCTCTCGCGCCCCGAGAGGCTGCCTGCGAACGGTCTCACAAACCCCCTGCTCTAAACACAGCCGACGTCTTTAGAACAATCACAGATTCGTGCGCCGCCTTCGTCAACCTGACACAATAGCTTAAATAGGGAGAAAAACCTCAAGTCCTCCGAAATGAAGAAAAACTACCTCGTGATAGGGAAATAAAAGTCTAAGCTTATAAAGACCTTTGCAGAGCAATCAAGAGAGACTCAAAAATTCCGATGCAATAAAAAAAAAAAAAAAAAAAAAGGGCCAGAATAACCAAAGTGATGCGATGGAAAAAGATGCATCACTGGAGCAATAAAAAATATTGCTGTGTTTAATTTGGAAAAAATGGGTTTAAACAAGACAAGTTTCAAAACACTCTTTTTTTTTTTTTTTAACTCTTTGGGACTGGGCTGTGTGGAAAGATAACTGGGGTTTAGAGTTGAAAATTATGGATGCTGTGCAGCGACGAAGCGTGGAAACGACGAGTCACGGAAATAAAGATGTGCCGTGTCACATTAAGGCTGGTCTGAAAGTGCTGCTGGAATTCAAAGCAACCACCAAAGAGAAACTTTAGCAGGTTGCATTTCATCCTTTATAGGTCGGAGGGACTTGGCAGCAAAGTAAAAGAAGATGAACTTTTCACAAGAAGAGAACGCAAAAAGCAGTACGTCCTGGTAAGGATCGTAGCAAATGTCAACAATGCCATCAGGGCTTGTTTGTAAGTCGGAAAAGAGTCACGTATTCCTTTAACGCGTTTGCGTACTCATGAGCATGAGTGCCGTTCATTTGGGGCTTTTGCTGATTTATTTAGACCGTTTCTCTTCAGGGTGGAAAGGTCACGCAGTTTACAACTGTGTCAAGCCTTATAAATTAGCTTGAACTTACCATTAATTTATTCTAACCATTTTCATATGCATTAGGCTGTAAAATATATATATATATAAAAATAACTACATTTTCAAATACCATGCCTAATATTTCGATAACTCTCCTTTGACATGTTACACCTCCACCACACACTTTTATTTTTCTAACCATCAATAAGATCCTGGCATAAATCCGAGTGGATACTTGACCTCTCTTCTTTGCGCGGTTCTTTAAATAAGGTGGTTTGTTGTTAGTGCTCTGGCTCTGTTCAAGAAAATCTATTAGTAAAACCGACACAGAAACAGCCAAACACCAACCAACGGTAGCAGCTGTGATTTAGGGGATTGCTCATCATAAAGTTCTTTTAGCAAAGGAAATCAAAGTTGAAATTTACATTGCATGGAGTGCAAGGACAGGTGAGAAATACTTGATCAGTCGTGTTTGGCAAATGTGTTTCCATCTCTGCTTTAGCGCATCGATGCCTTTTTGGAAAAGCCAAAAATCACCTCAAACCCCTTTGTGAAACTGAGGACGTTATATCGAATTTGGCTGTTTCTATTAACCTTTCCCAGCGTGACACTTAATACACTTTAAAAAATGTTGATGGAAAGAGGTTCTATTATGACTCGGACAACCACAAATGACTGGCCAAGGCCGGAGGTCACTTCAGTGAAATCTATTATGCTTTCCTCCACATCAGCAAAGACAGCAGGTGCAGAATATATACAGAGGGGCGTCCAATGCGGGTTGAAGTCAGACAAACTGCAGTACCTTCGTTGTGAGAGTCCATCACCGTCAGTGTGACTTCTCAGGAATCTGACCACAGACTGACTCCATTTGGAGCAGAGCCTTTCCTTTTTTCTCCTTCGTGTCAGAATACTGCGAATAAAGGCCGACAATGCCACTAGCGCTGAAGAAAATGGAGGACAAACCCAACGTTCACCAGTGGGGGTTGGTAGCATCATCCTCCAAGTTAGAAATATCTCTGCGTGATGCAAAATTCAACAATGACAAAGCAGGACTGTCACCTGTGTCAAAAAAATGCTTTGCGAAAAAGATGAAGTGTTTGAAAAAAGATATTTGTCGGCAAAACGGCCACGAACTCAATAAAAAACAGATGTTGGCGTGGACCGTCCACTCCGTCCACTGCTGACGACGCAGATCAGCCAAAGCCGTCTCTGTCGTTTCCCTTCACAGCCTGACAAAATGGCGCCGTCTCAGTTTGTTTGCAGGTTGCCTGACCTCATATCAGCAGATAAACTGCGAAGCACAGATTCCATAAAACAGAGAGAAAGCTTTCTCATAAGAATGGAATCAACATTGACAATATAATAGCCGAGATAAAGTAGACGTGCCGGCGGGGCGGCCTCTGTGCACACAGCTTCCACCTTAAAAGTCAGCTTGTCATTACACACAAGATATTGCCGAGATATTTATAGCGCCTCACCTAACGAGCTCAGGATCCTCTTCACCCCCCCCGAAAAAAATCTTTTGTTATCCAAGGAAAGCATTACGTGTTTTCAGTTCACCTTATAGCACAATCAAGTAATTATGTTACCTTATTTGCTATAAATATCAAATGTGACCTTATAGAAATTTGACTTTGTCATGTAATGCCTCCTAATTGTTCCTCTGTCTCTTTAAGAAACTCCACCTTCAGGAAGTCATCAGTCTGGTCTGAAGGAGCTGAGTGGGGGAGAAGGGCTCTGTAATCCAGGAAGCTTGGAAACTGCACGTTTCAGGAGGAGTTTCACCCCGGAAGGCGGAGCTAGGTCCATCCAGGCGTTTTGCACAGCTGAATGTTTGGAAAATACTCCAGGTATGTTTTTGATAAGCGAATGACATCATAGCATGATATAAAAAAAATAAAAAAATAAAAAAAATCTACTTTTACATAATACTTTTCCTTTAAGTAGGCCTTCACCAGACACAAGAAAGAAGAGATGAACGGCTACACCGAACGGCTGACATGAGGCCGTTATGGAAATAAGATCGTTCAGCAACATGCATCCCGTCTCTGCGGTCTGTCTGAGAAACCCCCAGGCAAACAGACCCGTCACATTAATAACAGTCATCTTTTGAGGAGTCACATTGTTACTTTGCTACAACCAGTTCTCTTGTTAGGCTGAAAGCTCTGCAAAATGCATGACACAATTTATAATTTAGAAGAACATGAAATTTTTTTTTTTTTTTTTTTTGGGCACCTGTTATTTTTCATTCTCTGTGCAGACCCTGAAAAATTTGTAAGAACCTTGACTCAATCATGCTTTGATCAGAGAAACTATACTGAGCGCACAATCCACCGACATTTGTCAATTGTATCTTTGTAGAGACGATGCGTCTTAGCAATGAAGCTAATATTGGTGGAAAGCCTTCATTTTCTTTACATGTGGGCTAATTGGTAAGGAAAACGCATCTGCGGGTTCAGGAGTTAGGATTTATGTGGGACAGTTTTCTACTTCTGCCATTTTGTTTTGTATTCAACCTAAAAGGAGGATTACTGGTCTGTTCCTTCCCAGTTCAACTAAGGACCAGAGTTATGATAGTTTTGGGTTTTTCATCATAGTTTATTTTGACTTTTGCTCTCATTCAGTTAGTCTTAATTAGTGTGTTTGCTAGTTTTTATTAGTAGTTATTATGTTCATGATGTTTTAGCTTTAGTTTAGTTTTTATTAGCAATAGTGGTGGACTTTTATTTTTAGTCTTTGTTAATTTTGCAGTAATCAAAGAGGTGAACGTATTGTTCTGTGATTCTGTATGTGCTAGTTGGGTAATGAAAGCTCAACAGAGAAAGTGTATTAAATTATTATTGAACAATTCTTGACTTGGGGGTTTTCTAATAACTTTTGCTGTCGCCATTTTGTGGACGAGGGTAAGTGCCTCGTATGGAGTATGGCGATCTGCCAGCAGTTCAAAAATAATAAATCAATTCATAAACACAAAATCTAATAATATTGTATTTTTTTTTTTAAGTTTTAACACTCAATATTGTCCCAGTTGTAAGTTTTCCCCATCAATTAACATTTTCATTTATTCCAGGTCACGGAAATGTTTTCACAATTTCAGTTTTCGGTTTTTGTAGGTCTGTTACACTTTTAGCGAGCTACAATAACCTTACAAAGGTCTGGTTGTGGGCAAGAAAAGCAACAACAACAACAAAAAAAAAAGGTTGGACGTGAATTGAGTGTGCATGTATCTGTTTACGCATGGTTTGGATGTCAACGTGCTGGTGAGAAAGTGTTGCTTGCGAGAAGTCTCGCTAAATAAGCAGGAGGCCTGCAGTCGCAGTTGCACATGGCAGCCTGCCGTCCAGACGGGGTGTGTGTCCGTCACTTTCCTCTCTGCTCTGCACACACAGTATTTCTCTGCAACACGACTAAGACTTCGCTTTTGTAAAGTTGCAAAGTTTTCTAAAATGTCACGAAAATGCGACATGTGCAACTATTTAGTGGCTTGAACTCATTTGTGAAGGAACCAAACTTATTTTAAAGCTTTCCAAAGACAAGTCTGTTGCCCTAAATATAAAGAATGACATTTAGGGATGTATTAACTCGCATTTTTACCCAAATACACTTCCGAATTGTTTAGGAAGAGGCAATGTGCGTGTCTGATCCCACATTTCCAGACAGGTTGCATTTCATCGGCATTAGATGACCTACATTATTCTTATTCATCCATTGAAGTCATGGTGGTAAAACAGTATGTATATTAATGCAAAAACCTCCTGCAGAGCATTATCGGACAATATGCTGTTGCGAGTCACGGAACCGTCGTTTTACGCCAACGCACGCAGAACGCTAAAACCGTTCACAGCGTTTCACTTTTCCCACATTTTGTTGTTGCAGCAAATCACAGATGGTTGACCGACGACTAAAACGGACGCTCGGTCCGTCTGAACTGGGGAGAGCAGGATCTTTCCCTGCGCAAAAGCCGAACAGTTATAAATCCACTGGGCTCAGCTCAAGCAGTAAAAAGCGACAAAACTCTCTTCAAGGGTGAAAAATGCTGATCTTTCTAATTACATTTCTTGCCGAGTCCTTAGTCTCCCTCATAAATAAAATATTGTCCAAATCAAAACAAAATTATGGCCGGAACCAAAATTACTCCTAAATTGCATTTCATTCTACATTATGCAGCATAAAAGGTTTAAGCGGCATTAATTGCTGAAAGCTGCAATTATACATTTAAATAACAGCACGCATTGTGCATTGTACATCTGCTACGCTCTTTTGCCCAATTTGTATTCCTTTTCCTTTTTGAGCTCTTAAAAATAAATGTTCCTTTATCTCCAGCACACAGTAATTAAATGAGTCGGAGGCTGAGGGTAGCAGATAATGCAAATGTGTTTCACACAGTAAATTAAGAATCGCAGGTTTGTGCGTCGTGTTCAAATGTCATTAAGTAAAAAGAGATGCGAGGGCACGATTTGTACAGCGCTGCTGCACATGTTCAGTCGCCTTGCCTCTTTGGCTCAATCTGCTCTGAGGCAGAAACCATTTCCAGGTATCAAAAAGACTGTACAGTAACCACAAAGCCAATGGTTAATGTTTCTGAAAAAGGATGAATGCAGTGCTCACGTTCTCTTATTATTTTTTCATTCGTTGCCGTTCCCTACACTTGTTGTCTTCTTGGGGTACGTACATTCGGCATAACTAAGAATGAGATGATACGGCACATTCAAAAGCCAAAAACACAAAATAGGGGATCGTGGTTAAAATCAAATCAGTTACACTAGAACCATTTCACAATCACGTCAACATGTCAAGCAACACATACAGACGCGTTGCATGTTATTGTTCACGTTCGGAAATTGTGCGCATTCCTGACGTACGAGAGGGAAAATCGACGATTCTTTTACGTGACATCCACAGGTAGAACGATTCCTTTAACAAAACGAAACCTGGAGCTGTAGGGATTATAAATTTAGCGCAGTGCACCACGGCAGAGGGAAAAACAACGCTACACAAAGACCCATTGCCGTAGCAACTGACTGACAACAGCTATGCTAATATTTCAGCAAAAAAAAAAAAAAAAAAAAACAACATGCAAACATTTCCCACACAAAGTACTGAACATTCAATCTCTAACAGTGTTATATTTTCAGATTGATGTTTCTTTTGCGATTGTTAAGCGATCACCTGAACACAGTGGTGGTTGATTAGCTCATTTTAACACCTGCTCTACCGATGATGTATTCGTTGGTAAGGTGTTTCACATGACTCTTCGCAAGGCCGACCTCTTCGAAGAATTTGTATGAACTCCAGCCCTGCAGACGTCTCGTCCCGGACGTCCAACGCCTGCACAAGTTTGGGATATCGTTACAGGCCAAAAAGAATCAGACATGCGCTGATGCGTGCGCTTTTTAATTAAGTTGATCACAAGAACGCACAAACTGTCAACGCCTACGAAGTTTCTGTTGCACACGCACACGGCCACAAACCCGTTGAGCCGCAGCAAAGACACACGCACGTTCCCGCACTCCTGAGAGCGTTCTCTCCGGGAATGTAGACAAGTCAGAGTGTCACGGATGTCAGGAGTGGCTGTTACACTCCAGAAGACTCTGGGAGAAATTCCTGGAAGCTGCTTTTAGGGGGGGGAGAAAATTTACACTGATGAGTTAAAGGTGGGTATGAAGGTGAGGGAGGAACAATCAATCCTCTGAAACCTCCACATTCGCACTTGATGATGCATAACTAAGCGAGCCTGAAACCCTCTGCGGGGAGAGGTGAAATGACTGAAACAGGCGAAGAAGGAAAGTGCGAGGAAATCCGCAAAGCAAGAGACAAGATTAATGAGGAGCAATTGGGGAGGGAGGACAAAAAGGAAGAACTGAGTTTGAAGCAAAGCCCCTGCTGTTGCACGGATTTTAAATGACGGTTGGCCGTCTTCGTACTTGGCTCCGAGTGAAACGGTCGACCTCTCCGGGTAAGGAAGCAGAGACGGAAAGAGCAGTCAGAGACTTGACAGTGGGAATCTTTCTGTAGAACACTGGCTCCTAAAATTCAAGGAATGTTTGGCTGAATCAAGGAATGTAATATCAGTCGTGTGGAAGACGGTGTACCCAAGTCTAACTTATAATAACACACTGAAGTGGTTTGTTGTATAACCAGAGGATTCAAGAGCAACTTGAATCCTTCAATCAAAGCCTTCAATCGGCAGAACATTCAGGGCAATTTAAGTGTAGACAGACAACTAACCAGTTGGGCATGTGCAAAAAAAAAAAACAGAGGAAAATAGAACATCTCGCAAAAAAAAAAAAAAACAACCATGAGTTTGTCAGCAGTTTATTTGAAATGGAGCAACGCTGACAGTAGATTGCAGCGTGTGCGACCTAAAAAATAAACAGGGAGGAGGAACTGCTCTCGGTTCCACCTCATGTTTGCTTCCCTTTGACAACATGTCGAAGGCTTTAATGCAACACATCCTTTTTCATGGTTGACAAAATAACAGCAACTCTTACACTGTGTACCTTTGCGAAAACTGCCAAACAAACCGCTTCAAAAGCAGGTGACATCACCTCTTTTTATTTATTTTTTTGATTTATGACAAAGTGTTGACTGTTATTTCCTGCAGACCAGAAATGCATGTCTGGAAAACTCCCACGCTGGTTACAGTGGTGGTAAAATAAGCCATTTTCGGGGAAAACAACAACAACAACAAAAAAAAGTTTAGCTTAAAAAGGACATGAAAATGGCATTTAATCATTTGCACCGAGATTGCCGTTACTTAATAAGGCATTTCTAAACTTTCAAGGTGGATGTCTAAAAGTAGTGACCAGCAGAGAGAGTTCAAGACCGTCTCCAAGATTTTTATGAAGAAAGACAATATTACAGAAAAAGGGGCATTATCATGTGTTTTCCAGCCATTTTATAGCACAATCAAGTGACGACGTAACGTCAGTTGTTCTAATTTGACTCAAAGGAAATTTGACTTGCTGCCTTGAAATTGGGCCTCTGTCTCTTTAAGAAACTCCAGCTCCTTCTGAAACTCTGCCTTCAGGAAGTAAAAACAACATGGCCCCTCTATTAAAAGTAGAGATGTTTCGTCCCAGTTGCAGGGTGACGTTTAGCAAAAATCCAACAGTCACGTAACACAACAACGACCCAAATGGCAACAACTCATCATCAGGTGGATAAAAAAGCCAAATAAAAAAAAATGGTTAAAAGCAGTTGCTTTGCAAACAATCCCTGTAACCGCTTAGCATTTGTTTTCTCGACAGCATTTGCCGTAAAAAGTTACTAACTTTATGCTGTCTGGTGCGTTTGCCTCGGAGTGGGAACTCTCAGACCACTGAAGAAATCCTCAGAGTTTATCTGCAACGAGACATCATGATGAAGGGCCCCGACTTTTTTCCGGCTCTCGCCAGAACGGAGAGAAAAGCTGCGACTCCGTCTTGACGACAGGCCGCCTGTGCTCCGTGTCTGGGTTCCTGCCGGGGTCTCTGAAATATTCATGGTTTAAATATTGCAAGACTCCGCGTCTAATAAAAGCTCTGGTCGTTATTAATGAGGTGACGGAGGGACCCATTGATCAGGCTTTCTGTTTTATGCTGGAAAGATTTTGTCCGCAACTGATCGTCTGACATCCCGCCACTTTTTTTTTTCTCCCCGTAATCCACACATTTAGCGGCGTCTCCAGATCGCACGAATATCAGCGCAAAGTCCTTTCGCTTTGTCTGCGTCGATCGTTTCATGTTTCTCTCTCGGCTTCTGCGGCGGCACTTGGCCGGTTTTAAGAGGAGCCCAATTAACCACCGAGTCTGGGAGAGAGCTGCCACTTTTCTTTTTTTATTTCATTCCACTAAATCGTCAATGTGTCGATCTAATTGAGGTGCCCTTGATACCGAAGTACAGCGACAGAGACGAAGACGTGCTGGATGAAGTTCAGTTAAGCACCGAAGATGTCTCTGGGCTCATTTTGCCGCTTTAATGTGAAGCCGAAAGGATGTTGAACCGCAACCTTTTTACTCTGCCAATCTGTCAGGCGGGGCCGAGTCTTACAAAGCGAAGCGCAGATGATATCAAAGCGACGTCTTACCTTTCACCTTTTAAACGATTCAAATTCTGCCTGAACGGCTCTCTGTTGCATTCGGAGACAAACGAGTCGAAGCTGAATACAGCTTCAGTGAGCGAGAGCCCAATAACGTGCCCGACGCCGCCCGTCACAAATGACTATTTACAGCAAGTTTGTGGTGTTGCAAGGTGTTCGATGCGGAATAAATTATTAACGCATACACACGTAGAAAAAAAAAAAAAAAAGAATGGGTTGCTTGTTTTGCCTTCAGCCTTTTGTTTCCATGGATTTTCTTTGCTGCAGTCTGTTCCAGTGACAGGTGAAGGAAGCCTCTGGTCCAGGCGGTGAAGCTTACCTGCTCCAGCTTAACTCCAATATGCTTTTTTTCCTTTATCATTCATTCAGGGCGTGCCGTAGATTCTATGGACGGGTTTATTTCCGTTCTCAAACACTTTTATCTCTTTGTATGTGTTTATAGTAACCAGGCAGAACTAATGACTCAGTTGCAACGGTGAAGTCAAGGGAATTCGACAAACTCAAATATGTTGCTTACCTATGTGTGTGTGGGAGTTTGTCTGGACACTGCGTCCATTGATTTCCTGCAGAGAATGACACAGATTTCTGGGCTTGGAGAGAGATTACACCAGTGTGTCGTCCCACTCCGTGATGTGCAGTGCGCGCTTCCGTGAGGAGGATTATGCATCAGGACCAAGGCAAATGGACCACACATGAAAGGCCTTGGTTTTAAATGCACTCCGTGACACTACATTCGAGTGGGCGGAGAGAGGCCTGGGGTCTTTCCACGCCTCTGCTCTCTGGGGTCGTTCCGTCGTGGCGAAAGCCGTAATTATCCGCTGGTGAAAGTAAATCTGCGGAGCCTCACCTTCGCACTCGGACAGCGACTCTTGGGTGCAACGTTGCTGGACATAAGTAAAAAAAAAAAAAAAAACCTCGGAATGTCTACATGTTTGTTTCAAACTGGAAGTCATAATACATGCAGTTATACTACATAACGTTTCAGAGCTATTCCAGACTACAGGTGCAGACAGATCCGATTCCTGGCAATTACTAAGACTGTTAGAATCCAAAATATTCAAACTGAGGAAACACGAAGACCAAAGATCATGTCAGTTCATGTAAAGTAGTAAGTATAGGGCAGGAATACAAACGTCTAAGCAGCTTAAATACCCTGGAAACTGAATGACGACAGCAAACATGGCGTGTCAGGTTTGGCCATTTTTCTAAAGTTCTGTCTGTAAAAGGCGAAACAAAGATACAATTGTAGAAGTAGAAAAAAAAATAGGAGGCTAGCTTTGGGGAGCGTTCTCACCACATCGTTGACATTGAAAGTTTCACCTTTTCAGCAAGAGGTAAAAGATTCTTCTGGAAAATTAACCTCGCCGCTGTATGCCTTTGACACACACGCAGAGCGAAGGCTGGAGGACAGACATCCATCCCAAACAAAAGCTGTGTTTTCGAAGTCCTGTTGTTTCCCGGTGGCGTCACACCCGCGGCCGCCTTTCCGGCTAAGAAAAATAGCAACCGCGGCAACGTGGAAAATTGTACGCCATCGGTAGCTCTGTACTCATCCTCGTTCCCCTTTCCTGCATTAGGCAAGCAGAGTGCGACACATTAAAACTGATATATGTGCATTGCAATCTTGAAGAAGTATCCTGAATAACTTTATGCTGCGAAGCTACGCTGCACTCATTAATCTTGCTGATGGCTGGACCGTTAGCCACTACATGCGGCGTTATTTGAGTTTTTCCTACTTAGTGATTGAGATGTTACCGTCTTGATGTACACGTGTGGGTTTATGACGCGGCATTACAGTAAAACCCTTTAACTGATCTGGATTAGGATCATTTTCCCACTGAACTTCCTGTCCTTTAAGCCCATTTTTCTTCTACTGCCCTCATCAGCATCATCGTCATCTCAGCAGACTGCATACCTAAGACATTATGTCTTCCCACACAAGTCTGTCTTAGACAAAGTACCCTCATCAAGGATAATCCACTAAGTGATCGTTAAGAGCTTCCACCCAGTTTTAAGTATCTGTCTGCTGCGTCTAAAGTAACTGGAAGGGAGAGCAAAAGAGTATAAAGATAAAAAAAAAAAAATCCTGTGCCGAATGGGTAAGACTCAAAACACACAAACAGGCCAAGTTGACTCTGACAAACTGCATCACGTTTTCAATGGATTTTTGTGCCGCGGTGGAAAGAAGTGCTGGAAAATTTCATTCTTTTTCCTTTTTGTAGAATTTTATTTATTCAGCTTTTTGGTTATTTTACGATGCAACGTTACATGGTCACAGGAATGTCTGGTCGTATCTCAGCCGTTATGGAGCAAGTCGTCAGCCTCACCCGTTCGACACGTTATAACGTCAAGCAACAGATATCCACTGAAAACGGCAGTAATGTGCGTTTTCCGGCCACATGGTATCATCTTAAAGCATAATCGAGGAACTATGTTACCATTAGAAAAGGCTGTATATGGCAAATGACTTCATAATCTAACTGCTAGAAATTGGGCCTCCGTCTCTTTAAGATACTTCTGTTCTCTCTGAAACTCCGCCTGCAGGAAGTTGTCACCACATCTGTCCCCATTAATCTTTTCGCAATGTTTTTACCAGACTATGAGTTCCACCAGGTGTTTGGGAAAAACACTGTAGGACACTGCAAGCCTCAAAAAAGTCGATTTTGCACAATACTGCCACATTAAAGTCATATTCATAAGTTATTAAATATCCAGATTCCCCAGAGCAAAGCGCACCGTTGGGAGATCACAGCTGTTGTCCACAGGGCATGATCTATAAGTAACAAATAAGGTTCTTTTTTAATGGTCTAATTGTTGTTCTGTGTGGAGGAAATATGTGAAAATGAAATAAAATGGATGTATTTTTTTTTTCTTAGAGCTTCTTAGTGACAAACACAAATATAAGAAGCTAAGTTGGAAAGCCAGGAGTGTTTTCAACACTCCCAATTATGAGAAGCTAGTCGTGTTGGGGAGCTCATCGTATCTCGTTGCCTCCTAAAAATAGGGAGAATGTCAGGAAAGTAAAAAAAAAAAAAAAACAACATAAAAACTTTTTTACGATGTTTGGCGGGAAGTTATTTTTAAATACTGAAATATATGTTTCATTAGCGTTGACAACAGAAAAGCAAAAGCCAGTGCAGCACAAAGTGTGATGTAATTTACTGCATAAGAAAGAAGTCAATAGAATCAGATGCTGGGACGACGTGCAGAGGCAAACCAGACGTGCGAACTCACCATTATGTGCACAGGTGACTGCTGCACCAAGGCACTTACCGGTAATAGATACATGACCTTGTACTTTTAACAACCTTAGCTTGGAAACTAAATCATTTGAACTGTGAGCTGCGAGGAAAGGTTAGACTCGCTGGCATGATCAAAACTGTGAAAATATTTAAAGCAAAGTTAGACTTTTTTTTAAAATATACATTTAAAAAGAAAAAAAATGCTGGTCTTTATCTCCGCAGTCTGTGCAACGAAGCTACAGAAAGTGCTGCCAAGTCAAAAACAGAGTCATTTATGAGAGGCTTTGAGACTTCACTCAAGTCTTGTTTTGTTAAAAACGTCATGGCTTTGGCGACCGACGCAACTGTAAGCCACTGTTTTGAAATGTGAAGGAATCAAATCTTAATTGGTAAACCACGCGAAGGAGTTCAAAAACACTGCAAATACAGTGTTTACTGAAAACACCAGGTTAGTGCGATACGCTGCAGACAGACACGGTCAGGACAGCGGCGACTTTTCAACGTCATTTTGAAACGAGCCTGGAGCGGCGTTTAAGTGCAGGTTGGTTCACCAAGCAGCCTGACTAATGAACCAACGTCTACGGGCTTGTTATACTCCGCTAAAATTAGCCCTTTTTT
Organism: Poeciliopsis turrubarensis; assembly: GCA_010277015.1. NCBI lineage: Eukaryota > Metazoa > Chordata > Actinopteri > Cyprinodontiformes > Poeciliidae > Poeciliopsis > Poeciliopsis turrubarensis. Next base: position 2,859,642 of record VMRN01000034.1, read on the forward strand.
TTGTGTGTGTTTTTTTTTCTTCTGTATTGTACAGAAGTCACGGCCAGAACTACGAAATACAGCAGCAGCATCTAATTAAAAATGATAAAGTTCCTGTTACGACGAGACATGAAGCTTGTTAAAAATAAAACGTTGCTACGGGTTTTATATGTCATCATGACTCGACGTGTACATCCATGAAAAACAGACGCATGTTCCCATTTAACGAGAGGTCATAGCAGTAACATGGCAACGCTCCGTCCAGATGAAACGACGTGAGAGGTCAGAGTTCATTTCAGCTTTTCAAAGAAGTTGTAACATGTAGTTTGTGCTGAAGAGGGACAAAGTAATTCTAGTTTTAATGACATTCTGTTCTTGTACTCATCTCTTAGCTCTTGGAAGTCAAATGGGTTTTTTTAATATTCATATATATGAATAGATATATATATTTACACAACTATATCACACATTATTGAAGCAGAGTTTGGAATATTTTACACTTTTTGTTTTTAATTAAAAAAGCAATCATAGCTCATCACAGTATTCATGCGTTTTGTTTCCATTTTAATGAACCATAGAATTTTTTATTTATTTATTTTTTTTTACACACAAGGTTGTCTTATAGCTCGGTCATATTTAGGTCAATTTGATCAACTCAAACATTAATTAAACTCATTTATCTTCTTTGCGAGTGGCCTTGTAATAACTTACCAATAAGTGTGACGTAAATGAGGCTGAACTCAGCTTTGCCTGCTTGATGCGAACTGACAGTTTTAGGCACCAATCAAGCCAACGTGCTGTCCGCATTTCTTCCGATGAGCAACGTGGAGTCGGGTCTTTTTAAGAACCTCAGGTGTTCCATCTCAGAGTAATTACGAACACGCCGTGGATGTTTTGGCTCCACTTTCCCTTTGTTATTCACAGAAACAATAAAACCAGAAATAAAGTCCCTCAGACTTGGTGGCGCCAATGAAATTTAGAGCCCAACGTGAACGCTGCGGCATGGGAAACGTCTCTCGGAAGGTGCGATCAGCAGAGGCGAGGTTTCCATAAAAAAAAAAAATAATAATAATTTTTTTTTCAATTACAAGCAAATTAAGCGAACCAAGAACAAAAGCATCCGAAGAAATGAACTGTGTAAGGTGTCGTACAAGAGAGGAACAGAAATAAACTACGGGGACAAAAATCAGCTTTTAGCGCCGAGGCAAACGCGGAGAAAAGAGAACGCTGCGGAACGTCACACCTGAGAGGCAACTGGCAAGTGGTCTTGTGGTTGCGGCACGCGTGGCTGCGCCCGGGCCTGCTTCGGCGGAGTCCAATGATGTTACTGATAATGGCAGCCAAATGAACTCGGAGGCATACAGAAGCATCTTGTCTGCGCCGTCACATTTAATTAAGGAGTTCAAAAGGGAAGAACAGGAGGGAAATGAGCGCCAAGTGAGTTCGATAATTTAAAGATTTATCCTGCGGCGTTGCTTCCATTGAGCCTCCATTTCTGACAAATGGTCAGTCAGAAAGTAATGGCCTCAAAGTTGGCCGGTAATAAATGGGAATTGTCTCCAAATGTCTCACGGAGTGCCGAAACCCTTTTGTGCAATTGTGTGAGGAATGAGATATCAATACGTCTATTAACATTTTCTGAACTGCGCTCGTGATGCGCGCGCTCTTGTCCAGTTGAATTAAGTCAGACAGCTTGAGAGCAGCACACCACTTTTACGTGTGAGGTTAGCCATTAGCAGCCACTTTTTGAGTCGGGTGTGATCCCCGCCCTGGAACCTCTCTCGTAGTACAAAGTCTTTTTAGCAGGTTCTGAACTCTGCTCGGAGGCAGCCGGGTCACCAGCCGGGTCACCAGCCCGCTGAATTAGAGAGAAAAGATGCGGCATGTTGTGTTAGAAGTATGAAACATGCACACAGTCATGCTTCTTCAACATGCATTAAAGCTGGGGAATGTCAACCATTATTGAAAAATGTGTGGACAGATTTGTTAAAACTGTCACTATGTCATTATTTATAAGAGGCAGATATTCTGTGGGGAAAATTTTTTTTAAAAAATCCACTTCCTCACAGTGCTACTACTGCCTTCTGAAGAAAAGCACTGCTCCCCGTCAAAAAGAACCAATCAGAGCCAAGAGGAGGGTCATAGTGCTGTCAGTCAAGCTTGTGTATGCACTGCTAAATGTGTGCGTGACGGAGAAACAATTCATCATTTCAGGTAAACCGCTTACCTGCTGTCATGATAACTAGGCTTAGCATTAAGCCTTGTTAGCTAAAAGGGGAGGGTGTGAGCAGCACACACACAATGACTTGATCTTTTCTGACCCAGCTGCGCATTTCTGTAGTTGGCCCTGGGAAAAGGCAGAGGAAGTCAATGTTTTCAGATTGTCTCATACTATAATGGCAACATAGTTCAGTCAGATTTAGTTATCTAGCACATGTTTAGTTCAAAGTGCTTCATATGTTGTGAAACAAGCAATTATCACTGCATTTTTGTCCAGATCAATCAAAAGCACATCAGATAGGTTGTATGTTCAGTGAGGTGCAGACAGAAGCATTTTAAAGTCTGTTCTCTGCGCTGCAGGAAGGCGGTGGTGTGAGGACTTCAGTGCTGTGGTGTTGTGCTCCATCCTCCTGGTTTTAGTGAGTCAGTCCTTGAATCCTGGATGTTTCTCAGGCCGACTTTGTAAATGTCTTTATGTGGCTCAGAAGGTTCAGATCCGAGTCCCGTTTTAGCAAACACATAAAAAAGATATTTTTTAAAAGCTTCACAACAACTTTTTCTTTTTTTATATAAAGCTGATAATTCAATTAAGCAAATCTAAGATTTCATATCTGCCCGTCTGCCGGTTGTGATGAGGGCTCTGTAACTTAGCAACTGATGAAAAGTGTACCTCAAGATGTTTTTTAAGTGTTTGTGCCGACGTCTATAAATTTACATTATATGACTAAACCGAATTGAAATAAAGTTTTTTGTTAGCGGCTCTCTTTGTGGCATCAACCGTACGACCCGAGTCCTGACAAACGTGGCAGGACGGAGAGACAACGTGGTGACTTCACATCAGCCGCACCATTATTTTCCCTTCTGAGACGCTGTAATTATCAGGGCGGTTAAACCGGAGCCTCGGCCCATCTGGATATTTCATACCTGATTAAAACAGCAAGCTAATCCCCTTTGCTGGCACGGATTTGTGCGGCTTGCCGGCTCGTCTCTTGACGTTTCCTTCAGGTCGTCAACTTCCAAAAGCAACTCTGTTAAAACCCCCGAAGACCGTCTGGGTGTCAAACGTTTCCGTGGGGCAGATTTGCTCTGCGGCCACTCGGACAAATCATAAAGACGCTTTCATGTTCTGGGCAACAACCAATTAATGAAGACTTCGAAGAAGCGTTACGTGTCATCCAAACCGTTTTGTGAGGGTTTTGTTTTATTTTTAATGCGGCAGTCTACTAAGCTCATTTGATTCAATATAAAATTTGATTCGTTCGTAATTAGCGTTAGAGATAAAGACAGAGAGGCGGAGGAATAATGAGCAGGCAGAGAGCGTGAGAACAATATGGCGTTTGTGAGGACTCTTTGTGTTTTCTGAAACCTTGATAAAAGTGCGAGGCTTGGCGTTTCGATACGGCCGTTAATTAGCTCGCTCTCCCTCGTGGGGCCTTGCCTGATTGAGTGACTAATGGTTCGCTTTAAAGTGCTGAGCGAACAAACGCACGTGCGTGCGCTTATCAAACCGCAGCGTGCGTGAGTTTCAGTGAGCTTTGTTTTGTTTTTTTGGGCGGGCGGGCGGGTTTGCAGGGTTTATTTGCTGATGCATTTGTGTGTGTGTGTGCGTCTCTGTCTCTGTGTGAGTCGGGTCTGTAGCTGCTCGTCTGCGTCAGCGTTTCCAGACACTTGGCTGAGATTGTTATTGTGAGGCGGAGATGCCGGGGGAGCGAAGGGGGGTGAACGGGGCCCGGCAAACCCCAGACAGAAATAATTCTCTGTTTCCGTTAAATTGCTCGGAATTGGATTAAGTTGTGAATCTTCGGAGGCAGGTGTTGGGAGTATGTCATATCCCGTGATCATCATGCATTCACAGTGGTCATTCAGATTAGGACACTAATCTGAATGCAAACACAGCTGCACTCTGTCATATTCGTTATTGTCAGACTCCTCTTTTTTTTGTTTTTTTCCCTTTTTGGCCAATTCCAAATTCTTTGGCCTGATTACAGATTGACAGTTCTGCATATTTTAAAAAAACGACCATATAAATAAGTCTCTCAGAAAGCTACTATATGCTTTACAATGCATGTATTAAATAGAACCAAAGTTTTCAGATATCCTTTCAAAAATAACATTATTCTTGCCGTCATGTTAAAAGGTGTAAGTTAGTTTTTTTTGTTGTTTTTTCATTGTGTCTGCCATATCCTCCCACTTATTATCACATTTAAAGAGTATTTTATTGGGATTTAAGATTCAACGGCACAAAGTAAAAGATTATTATAAACTGAGAGGAAATAACGGATGGCTTGTCTGACAAATGTACCTTTTGCTGCAGTTACAGCAAAACCAGCAGCTTTGCACATGTGGGAAATTATTTTTGACAAAGTAGCGCATTCTCAGTCAGTCTGGATTACGAGTGTCAACATCAACCGTCAAGTCTTGTCACAGATTGCAAATTAAAATAAATTACGCCTCTACTTTGGTAGGACAGCTTGAACAGACAAGTGCTCCGATTGTACTCAGATTAAATTAAGCACAGTCAGACGATTTACTCTTAAAGGTCCAGCATTATGTGGTTTCTTATCTTGTGTCATTTTATAGCACAATTAAGTAGCTGTTACTTTTTCTGACACTCTGCCTTCAGGAAGTCGTCACAAAGTGGCTCCTGTATTGACCCTCTGACAACATTTTTGCCAGCGTTTCACTGAGAAGTCGCTCCCATAACGAGCTCAGCAGATGCTCAGTTCCTCCAGGTGTTTGCTAATTGCTGCTGGCTAGTCTGCAGCAACTAGCCAAACAACTCTCTCTCTCGCAGTTTATTTGGTGACGTTTTCATTTCATTGGTGTGCATACGACTGACAAAACTCATGAACATGAAGGCGTCTTAATGAAAATTGATGACTCTTGTCATAAAGTGTCATTTGGTAAATAATAGAGATGTTGCATTAAAAATGTCATTTATTGAATAACACTTCATGACAAACATTCATCTTCTTTCATGTTCCTGCACAGCCTTTCAAACAAAGTGTTGCTCTTTAGTTGCTAATGCTTTACAGTCGCAGGAATATCAATATTAGTTGGACTGCAACTGGGTTACATACCCGTTAAAATAAAGATAAAAAAAAATAAAATACTGCACAGTGTTTTCCATCGAGATGCATTGTTTCATCGAGACGTCTGAAACAATGTCAGGTTGTTTCAGACGTCTCCATGTCGGGCGGGAATTTGATATGAAAGAGGCGTTCATGCTGAAAAACAAAGAGGAATGTCGATGAATTATAAACTAAGGCGCTGGAAACGATGCATAATCAATGAGGGCGAACATGATTCAGCACATTTCCACCGTTCGTTTTGAGTGAGACTCCGTTTAAAGAGTCGTCATCTCCTGCCGGATCGATTTTGCATATGTGGGAGGAAAAAGAGCCGTCCACCTGAAAAGGATTCATTACAAGCATAAACCAAGAGCCGCACTAGTTTTCTCCAGTTCTGAGCTTTTTGTGCCTCGAACCTCAGTTTGTGTGTAGGTATTCTGGGTTTAGTTCCTGGGTGTCATGTCGTTCTCTTCGGTTCCCTCATTTGTTCTTTGTTCCCTGGTTTTTCTTTTTCCGTGTGTCTGTAGCTTCACCTGGACCTTTTGTTTTTTGTTGGACTGTCTATAATCGGCTGTGAGCTGTTGAGTTGTGCGAGTGCACGGCTGAGCTGATGTTGCTTTTCTGCTGGTTTTGACAATTAAAACTCACCTTTTCTACTCGTCTGGTCGACCACTACAATTTTCCTCACCCCCCCCCCCGCGACCCCACGACGTGACAAACATCTAAGTCACGACACGTTTCCTCATAAAACGAACAACTCAGCCTCTCAGCGTCTGCAGTTTGTCCAACGGCAAATCATCCATCACGCCACAGAAACGCTACATAAAACCACTCACACTGAAAAATGCTCCTATCAATAAAACCTCAAGAATATGCAGGATACAAATATAATTTTTTTTTTTTTTACCTGGATAAGGGTAAAAGATAAGTTAGCCATGTCTTATTCTGAAAGGGTTTGAAATAATCAGTATCATAGTAAAAGCTTACGGTGTGATCACGTAAGGTCACATTTTAAGAGACCTTGAGTGGACCAGAGACCACTTGTTCAGTGGTCCCCCAAACCCCGGGCCGTGGACCGGTACCGGTCCGCGGACCAATTGGTCCCGGGCCACGCAAGACATCATTAAATATTTCCGTTTCATGTATTACTTGAGTCTGGAGGATCTTTTACTTTGAAAATCCTTCAATTGGACTCTCGGTTACGTTTTTGCGGCGCCAACTTTGAGCCACAAGCACTAAAATGAGTCAGAATCAGATCAGATGTCTTTGGAAAGTTTCTTTGCGAAGAAACCTGCAGAGATCCTGATCGGTGATTAATATCCATCTGGTGTGTGTGTCTGGTTATATGCGCTCAGTTGGGGAATGTGCATTCAAGCGTTTCATTTTAAACAGTGACTGAGTCTCTCTCCTGTCGTTCAGAAGACAATTTCTTTTCTGTTGAACAGAGTGTTTTCTCTTTTTTTTTTGTTTTAACTCATTTGCTTGCTTCTTACACGTTCACTCCTCATGTTTTTGGCTCACCAGTTCCATCTCATTTCTAAAATGTGAAAACGGAGACATGTTCCAAAAACTCCCACTTAAATACATCACTTTGAAGGTTTGAGCTGAGATCCATCTATCCTGGAGAAAAACCACACACACACACACACACACACACACGCACGCATACACACACACACACACACAGAAGAACAACAATATAGATTCTCGATTTAGCCACACATGCAGTTTTTTTTTTTTTTTTTTTACTTTTTACTTTTACAGTGGGTCGAGGTATGGCTCAGATAAATCCCATTGCATGCGCTTTGGAAAACACGCAAAATTCATGCTGAAATCTGCATCTATGACGCTTCCATGTGTTCCAGGAAATCTCAAATGAACCTGCATTTTGGAAATGCGAAATCCAATGAGAGAGGATATTACTGTGAAAAGAAACGCAATCACATTTACATTTTTTTTTAACAAAAACACAAGTTTTTCCTCCCATAAGATCTGTGAAACAAACCTTATTAGTGGTATATTCTTTTCTCTTTTTTTTTCCTTTTTCCTTTGTGCTTCCTGTAGCCCAGCAGTTAATTAAAAAAAAAAAAAAAAGTTCTGGTTGTTCTCAACTTCCACATTTTCTCAATTACGGAGGCCACTGCTCCTGGGAACACTCTGATCTTGAAAAAGCGGCTCATGAGCCCCGGACCTGATCTCAACCGCCTCCCTTGTAATGAAGCAGAAAGGTAAAACGAATGCGCTTGCAGTGGTGTTCCTTTCCACGTTTTCGTCACGTTGCAGCCACAAATTTTTTATTAAGAGTGATGCATGTTTGTGAAGGGGGAAAGAAAGAAAAATGATAAGGATACATTATTTTAAAATCTAAAAGGAGATATTTTTCACTGGTATCACAAAATAAAAAACTACACTAATGAACAGAGAGCTCACCTGTGTGCAGTTGAATTTCATCACAAAAATCGAACTGTTCTCCAAACGCCTCAGATTTCTTAGAGAACAAGCAGCATCGTGGAAACCAAAGAGATCAGCAACGCTGCAAAAAACACAAATTTACAAAACTAACTTAAAGACAAGCGTCCATATCTTGCTGGAAATTTACTTGCAAGTTAGTACACTTGACATAGACATAACAAAGCCAGACCAAAACTACTTTTCTAGTCTAGATTTAGTTTTTTGTTGTTTTTTTTTTTTTTTTTTTTTTTAGCAACGGAAAGGACCGAAAAAAAGGGGGGGACAAGAAAATAATGGTTTTAAAAATTTTTTAATTGTATTTTTCAAAAAAAAAAAAAAAAAAGAGAGCGCCACAACATCTAACCTACCGAAACGTTACTGACAAGGAGCGCGTTTATCAGACCAGCACAGCGAAGAGGCCCCTGGCAAATCTGGAGGACTATGTAGGGAAGAATCTCTCAGTGTATTAACTATTAAATGAATTATTTTTAAAAAGCTGCATTTTACAGGAGACAGCCATTGTTGAAAAGAAAAAGCTTTTGAAGTTTCCCGACTTGTTTTTTTTCTTCTTCTTCTTCTTGTGGCCAACAAGTAAATCCCTGCTCTACATTGTGTTCTCCTACATAGAGTCCTCGTAAAAATATCGAAACCTGTGGTAATCTACTTGTTGGTAGACTCAATTGGTGTGAATACCGCGCGCGTTCTCAACGTCCGCTCTGCGTCATGAATTCGGCAATCTCACTCAAAGCCGCTCAGCTGGCTCCAACGGCGCCAGACCCATCGCTTTGGTCACGTGGTGAGCTGCACTTCCTGCCTCGCCGACAGGTCGAGTCTTCGATGCCATGATAATAACGCTTTGATGACTCGAGTCGCCTCCGGGGAGAAGCCAGCCCCGCACTCTCCGTTCATTAAACCGCCGTGTGATTTTTAAGAGAGGTGACAGGCGCTGATGTAATTGAACATTATTGAAGCTCGCTCCGACTCCACATCCCGATATTGAGTTGTTCCTCTTCGTGCCGCTTCCCTCCCCGTCGTCCCCGCGGCGTCGTTTTCTCCGCCGTCTGACGCCTCAGCTGGTCACAGGTCCCCCTTCCCCTGACACGTTGGCGTCCGTCGGGATGGTCTTCACCGAGTCTTTCAGGGATCAAAGAGTGGCTTTTCAGTCGGAGAAGTGAGATTTCACACTGAACTCCTCTCAATTTTTCTCCCTTTTTTGCTCTCAATATGCCAGCTTTTCTTTCCCAGGCCGCCTCTTCCCAGTTCTTTCTCAATCAGTCTCTCTTGAAAGCTCCAGCTATTCTCACACTACCTGTGTGTCTTTAGCCTCCTTGCATCCTTTCCTTCTGCTTCGTGATGAATCACTGAGACGGAGATGCTTCGGCGGAGCTGACTCCAAGGCACCCAGAAGTGGATATTTGCTTTCTGTCCTCTGGGCTTTTTTTTGTTTTATTATTATTTTTTTTGTCTGTCTCATTTTATCTATTTTTCTGTCTGTTTCTCTCTAAAGTCAGCACAACTCCCCCCCGCCCCCAACACTTCCTAGCGTTCTGACATTAGGTCCTCACCGGCCCGTCTCTCCTCTGAAATGCGCTGTCATCACTGCCTGTCCCCGTCGTCTTAACGTCTGTTTCACCATCCCTTTGTCTTCACTGCATCAACTAGAACTGTCCTCGCTCTAACTCTGCATCGAGCTTTTTTTATTATTCAATTATTTCCAGGCTGCTTTCATCGCCTCCTCCGTACTCGTTCCAATAATAGTGGCCTTATTACCACTTACTCTCACAGGCAAGAATTTTGCTTCACTTAAAAAAAAATAATAATAATAATAATAATAATAAAAAAAAGTCTGCCCAGTCGTTGAGAAGCTTTTAATATACTCATCATAGACAACTTTCACAGCTGATAGTCTGGTCCATTGGGGAACAAAATTGCAACATTTGTTAGATTTTCAGCTGGTGTGGTTCTCTTTCACACTGCGCTCTGTCAAACAAACCAAGCTAATTGAAAATGCTGTTCGCCTCCTCGCCTGTGGTGGCGCTGCAGCAAGAGCCACTGAAGCAAGCAACGCAAAAACCTCAGAAGACGACATGAACCACTGGCTTATACCCAGGAACCACTGCACTGACATGTGTGACCCTCAGTATGGACCTCCATCAGGTGCATGTCCAAAGAGGCATGGACCTGATCGATCCATCAGGTCCGTGCGTCTGGTCCCCGGGTGTGGACCCCCATCGGGTTCAGTCGGTCGACTCTTCCACATCCGGTCCATCCAAATCTTCTAACTGGCTCCCACACAACTGGGTCCCACACCATGCCAAGCAACCAAGACGTGTTGAATAGTTTTAATAGTACTATGAGTTTTGATCATTGTACTATTTTCTCCTGTCTAGAAAATGGCAGTAAAGCTGATCAACTCTATTAGAGCATAAACTCTTCAACTCTGCTTGTTCAAGTGGTCAATGCGTGACCTTGGTGCTGCTGACCTAATTCTCCACGCTTACGTCCGGTGGCTGAGTTGTGACAACGTGCTGTAGTGGTTTGTTGATTTGCTTCCAGAGATAAAAACTTCTCTGTCACCAAGGAACGAGGAGCAAAAAGAATAGTCTGATGATGCGTGGCTGCTTGATCTGGGGCTTTTTGTCGGATTTAACTTTCAAACTGAATGCCTGCGACGCCGAACTCCAGAGAAAACATCTGTCCCACATGATAAGTGGGATTCATTCCAAGCCAAGCTTTTCTTGTTTGGACGACGCACCTGAACATCGGGCAGCCGACGCGTTTTTCCGCACCCGGAAAAAGTGCCTCGAGCTATCAAAGACGAGGACGCGTTCCGCCCGGAGGAGAACCGCGCACATCTGGAAAAAGTGACGGCGGGATTCGGTTCAGGTTTTTTGGTGAGCTAAATGTCGTGGAAGGCATTACTGCACTCGTCTCAAACCCTTTCCAGTCCCTGAAGGTCGAGCGGATAGGAGCCAAATTCCATCATGTGTTTGCTTTACAAACTGATGTTGGCGTGGAGTTCACTGAATTGCAAAATGACACGGAGCTGAAAGCGAGATCAAGGGACAGTGATTTTTGGGAATGTCATGATAGAAGTAAAAGACACAAAGTCTGTGCTCCCAGTGTTATGAACGAATGATAAATGTGAGTTTTAGATTTATGATCTGAGATTCGAAGAAAAGCGTGTTTGGAATCTAAGCCTTGCAGGGGCAAGTTTATAAAGCCCGAATTGTAAAAATAGGAAAATTGACCCAAAATCTGATTTTTATTTTCTCCACAATTGAAATATGAGTAACTGAATAAGACATCTAGATGTTAATGGGTTTGTTTGTAAAACAGTGCATATAAAATGTATTCCACCTTTTATTGTTTTTACAAATGAGCCATGGTCAACAACATTTATATAACAAGCTACAAAAGCTCCTTTAATTGATGCTTTCACTTACTTAATATAAAAAAATAATTGTCAGTGTTTTGTAAAAAGAAAAGGGGGGAGAGATCTCTGTGTGGTCATCTTTGCTTGTAAGGCTGTTCCAATTTCTTACTGACTGACAATTTATATTCCACACTATTTACTTTCTTCCTCATTATTGATCTTTTTGTCACTTTGCTACAGAACACCGGATAATCTTTTGGAATGTCTTTATTTCCTTTTTCTTTTTTTTTTTTCTTCTTTACTTCCACGTCAAGTCCAGACCCAGGGACCGGACCGTCGACTCGCCCATCAGGGTTGAGTCAGACTGCAGTCTGTCTGTCTGTCTGTCTGTCTGTCAGTCAGTTTCCCCGAGCGCTAAGCTCTGCAGAGGTATCCATTAGCAGGGGGAGCTTGCATGGAAAAACATTTCCCTTTTGGCCACCGCAACACAAATGAGCATATTAGTATTCCACACAGCAAGGCACTTTCTGTGCACTCTCTGAACGCTTGGCATGGCGCAGCTTCCAAACATTGCAGGGAAAATCAATGACATCATAGCCACATAATTGCATGTTACCAGCTGAGCCACGAGACTCCCGTGCCTTTTGTGTGCATGAAAGTGGACGTGGAAACGCTGTCTTTGTGTGGAAAGGCTCGTAGGCCAGCATCTGTTCATTTGTGGGAGGGAAATGGGATCCCGGGGTTTCTTCCTCTCTTTTAAGCGTTTGTTTCACACAGACGCTAACTAACGGGCGGCTCTCCGGTGAATCTGAGCGCTCGGTTGAGTCGCTGTACGGATAACGCGGGATGAAGCTCATTCTCGCACGCTCCGTCCTCCTGGGCTTCTTAATATCTGCGGGCGAGCGACGCACCATCTGTACCGCCTCGGCGCACGGCGGCGGCGGCGGCGGAGGAGGAGGAGGAGGACGGGAGGCAGGAGGGGACGATTATTCTCCTGGTTGCATTTGCTCCAGTGCTGTGCAGTGACCCTGCCACTCTCGTTTCCAATTTCAAAATTCATACGCAGAACTCATCCCCGGGGAGGTTCGGCTGCCCCTCTCTCGTCTTTTGTCTCCTCCTCTTACCCGCCCGACTCTGATCCTCCTTCACGTCTTCTCTAACCTCTTACCGCCTCATCCCGGGCCCGGTCTCAGTTCGCTTTTTCAATTCGGAGACACTTTGAAGCCAAAAGCAGCCGCAAGACTCTCGAATCTGAACTCTGGGAGAGCCCTAACCTCTTTTCCTCCTGTCCATGCTTCTCCTTACTGTGTCATCAATCTTCCACCAAGCCTCTCTCTCTCTCTCTCTCTCTCATAACTCCCAGGCCAGGCTTGCCTATCTCGTTTCATTCCTTTTTCTCTCAGGTTGCATTGTTGCTTTACAAAAAAGGGGGGGGGGGGAAAACTGATTTGGGGATAGAGGTGAAGTAAATCTTGGGTGACCCGGTGCCCCCCTCAGTCTCTCCTCTGTAATTCTTTGAGTAAAGCCTCACACAGGCGCTGAAACAGGCACTGAGCTGTAACGTGGTACAGAAAGAGAAAAGCAGGTCAGTCTCCTCCCCCACCTCTCTCTTATTGACGCTGCAGTCTGTCTTGTTGTTTTTGCCCAGTAGCTTCTTGCTCCCCGTACCTTCACTTAGCGTTTGTCTTGGCATGAGCCGGGTTTCCATTACAAACGCACGCAACCCTTTGCCCGAATTTCTCTGCTGAGGTTGAAAAAGCACAATTGCGACGTTTCAATGAAGCAAGAAATGCTACAAGAGGAAATATTGGCGTCTTTTTTCGGGCCAGTTGGAGAGACGAGCCTGCTGCACTTGGGAGCAGGAGCCGTTGCAGCCGCTTTACCAAAAAGCATGATGAGTTTTTTTTTTTTTTTTCAAAATTGGTGGATTTCCACGAAGCAAATTTATTTTCAGAGTTTCAATTTACGCGACTTTATAGTTAACGGAAACACAACTGGTGACAATTCATCAAAAACAGACGGGCATCTGAGCAGACAATGCAGCTCACCTCAATGTGTTGCAATAAAAGTTAGCAACAGTGGTGGATAAACTGCATCAAAAAAAAAAAAAAAAAAAAAAAAAAAAAACCAGTAAGTTGTCACATGTCCCTGAGCTTCAATTATAGCATGACAGCTGCTACTCACAGTGTTAACAAGCTGATTTATAGTCTGCTGAGGCATGACTTCTTGGTCGCTGACGTCCTGGGGTTTAAAGGTGCAGCAACACGGACTCAGCTGATGCCACAGGTTTTTCCATGGGAGTCAGTTCTAGAAAAACTGCATCTCGCTCCGGTTTAAGGCACCACAGACTCAAAAGACATCATATCGTCCGAGACGATGAAATCAGGCCTGTGTTGCTCCTGCAGATGCAGAACGACCGGAAAAGTAGGTCCACTCAAGCCAATTCCGCCTCAATAATCCAAACAGGTGCATAGAAAGTTCACAGAACTTCACCTGGAAAGTTCCAGCTGCATTTTAGGTGTGTTCTGAAACTGATCGGAAATCAAACGTGCCTAAATTTTGTGTGTAGTGTATAAATGCCATCTGAGCCAGACAGCACCTTAGGAGGCTGCAGAATAATTCATAGGGTTTTTCTGAAGAGAGAGATGTGTTGGTGTATAAATAATCTTTTTTTGCCTCCTTTCTTTCCATAAACACAGTTAGCAGTAAGTCTTATAACCCAGGAAGGCAATATTTTTATTTTTTTTTTATGATTATTATATTTCAGGACCTTGAAAATATGCCTAGAAGGTTCTTCATTTTTTGCAGTTTTATGAAGTTATGTAGCATTAGTCCAAGCTGAAGTCCACTAACTCGTTAACTCTATTCAAATGGGTAGCTTCAACTGTAGTCCAGTGGGTTTCAATAAATTATTTCCCTTCCACATAAAAAAGAGCAAATTACAGAAGTTCTAGCTGTTTTGGGATTATGCTAGCGGCAGACATCTATGAGGTTTCTGGAAACATATTTTTAACTTTGCATGCGTTCTCCCAGGCCTATAGAGCTGGTAAACTCATACAAAGCTCTCTAAATATAATGCTTCACATTCAGGTGGTACAGCGTTATGTTACTTAAAATATATATATTTGTATGATTGGTTTGTGGAAGCCCCAATACAATTGAGCAAAACTCTACAATAGTAATTGTAGGGACGACATGCTGCATTGCTTGTTTGCCTCCGGAGCAACTAGCCGGTACACAGGGAGCGTTTAATAGCTGTTATGGAGACTTACTGACCCCGAGATGCCCCTTTTGGCTGCAGTTCTTCAACAGGGAGCTCAGGACATTTATCTCTTGCCATCCAGTTCACTGTGCATGGTGGTAAAACAAATACAGATCCTCATCCAGCTGCATAAGTGAAACAGAAGACATGCTTGGGCTACATTTAGTTCAAAGGCATTGTGCGTGGTGCTGAGCTGTTCAGGTTGTGCAGGTTTCTTATCTGTCTCTTTTCGGGTCTCTTTTTCCACAAGCGAGTCTGTTTAAAAACAAATGGTCAGGTTGCATTCCCCACTGGTTAAACGGGCAGTATTATGTGAAATTCACATTTTTGAGCTTTACGTCCTGTTATAAAGCTTTTCCGTCCACAAAAACGACCCTGGAGTGTTAACTTTTCTCTGTCACGCACAGTTGGGAAATCCTTTAATCTCCCATGGCAACGACTCAGCTCTGCAAAACGCCTGGGTGGATAAAACTCCTCCTCAATGCTGCAGATTTCAAGCTACCGCCTCAAGAGCAGCCCCTTCAGACTAGCCAGCAGCAATTAGCAAACACCTGGCAGAGCTGTGCATCTGCTGAGCTCATTATAGGAGCTACTTTTCAGTGATTGGCTGGTAAAAATGTTGAAGGGTTAATAGAGGAGCCATGTGGCGATGACTTCCTGTAGGTGGAGTTTCAGAAAGGAATTTTTAAAGAGACAGAGGCCCAATTTCGAAGCGTTAAATTGCAAAGTCAAATTTCTAATGCTTATTACATGCAATTTGGAGTCCACTATAGAGTCATATTTAATGAATGAGAATATAATTGAAATGTTTATTTTTCTTAGTGAATCTATTAATTACACAAAACACATACAGATTATGAATAGACTGATGTTTTCCCAGCTTTATTTCTATTAATTATGACGATTTTCATCAACTGATGAAAATAAAACATGTGAGATTCAAATATTTCACTACACCAAAAAAAATAAAAATAAAAATCTTAAACTAAAATGTAGCTTAAATGTGTGTGTTATAATTGCTAAAAGGTCAATTTCAACATTTATTTGTGATCTGAAAACTGAGTCGTTGTAACACACATTCTGAATACGACGATATGTAAGAACTGGCCTTTAACCACCGTGGGCTTGCTTTACAATCCAAAAAAAAAAAAAAATCTAACCTTCCTTCCTTTTCTGTTGATATAATCAGCTGCCTGGGTATTGAACATATTTCCATCTATAAAGGCTGAAAGTTCTCCCAGCCTAAACCAAAAAAACACTGCACACACACGCACAAACGCACCGGGTCCATTTCATCCTGAAATGCATCAATTTCCATTACGTTATTGATTGCAGCCCATCATTTGCTCAGAACTGAGAATTAGAGGACGGCGTGTGTCGTGTGCAACTCACGGTGGCATTTAACATGAGGGACGAACACAAGCTGTTGTCTGAGATAAGACTCACCATTTCTCTTATCTTATCGCAGGAACAGTGTCATCGTTCAGAAAGCGTATATTGGTAGGATGTAAGTCAGCCGGTGAGAAGGAACAGTGGAAAGATAAATGTTGCTTATTCCATTGTGATACAAGCGCAGTAAAATACTTCTACGCCTTTGATGAAGATGTCGGACACTTGTTTTAAAAAGAAATGATCGCTGGGAATAGTTATTTGTTTTAGATTTATTTTGTAAGGCAAACTGATTTAGGCTTTTTTTTTTCTTTTCTTTTTTTTTTTTTTAAGTTCACTTGTGAAAGGTTTGAGTTTATCTCATCCAGTGCCCACATTAAACACACACCTCTGCTGGTATTTGGCTGAACGCTCTGTACCAAGAACACGCGATGTGTTCGCACCAACAGGCTCGTTTATGCTGGTCGGTTTCCAACATTTGAGAATGGCTTCTTCAGAGGTTTTTGTGTCAGTACATTTAGGAGTAAAACAGCCAATGTAAAATCAATAGTAAAATAAGCTGAGGCTGACAAAAACGACTGCTTGACCATGTTGGTCAAACGTGTGAAAAAAAAACCGTAAACTGCAACAAACCTTTCAAATGGCTCAGAAAGATTCGCTGGCAGCGACTGGTTTGACTTCAAGTTCAAGTTCCCACCTATGAATGAATGAATGAAATCATCGATTGAAAACTGCTTTTTGCATTTAAATAGGTTACATTCGTTTGGTACCACAATTTGTTTCATGGGCTAAAATACCCCATCCGTCCAAAAATATTAAAAAAACAGAAGAAATCTGTAAAGGAGGAAACCCCCTTTTCACAGTTTTGGCTGTAATCTCCTGACAGAAACTGTATATAGACTAAACATGTCTGCAGCGACTTTGACAAGGTTGATCAAAGCCGGTAAGACCATCTCTAATCCCTTCTTTCAAACAGAGGCAAGAGAACTTAACTTAAAACTGCCTCTCTTTTGACTTTGTTTGGCTAAATCCTTAAAGTGTGTTAGCAAGTCGAGTGGAGGACGCGAAGCGGAGGGCCACACGTGCGGGAGACTCGCCAAGGCGATTATTTATTCAATAATCGCGCGGTGAATTTCTGTGTAACTTTAGGATTTAGTGGAAGAGATGAAACCTCTCACCGGTGGAGAAACAGCCGCCTGTAAAAGCAATGTCACATATGAGTTCACGCGGTGACATGATTAGCTTGTGAAAACATTGAACTTTTTCACACAGTTTGTGTCTGTTGTGTTAGCTCTGTGACGAACCGACAAGGTGTTGCGATGCCACAGCGATACCTTCGCTGGCACGGTATTACCAGTGAGGCTACTGCCAACAACCTTTAATGGAAGCATTTCTTGAGGACTGCGGGTTATCTCCGCTAAATGGTATCCTAACAACACTTTGATATGTTGGCGTATTAACTCAATCTCAATATGATCATTCATCTCAGAAAAACACCTCATGCCTTAAAGAACCTCCTTGGACCAGACAGTGGGGCGACGGTGGTCGTAGTACACCCTGTAAGTAGTGGGTTACCAGCATCAATTCAGGGCTGCCTTGGCAATAAATCGGGGGGGGCCAACACACTAATGGGCTCTTTTTAACAAGTGTCCCCGTAATGTACCCATAGAGTAGCTGCTCTGACAAGCTCTTATTGAAGAATAAAAAATTCTAGGCCCTTATTCTTAGTCACATATCTTCTGATATTTACGTCCGGGTTTGGATACTCTGCCTTCTGCATCTTGTGAAGTACGCTGCCTCCATGTTCAGCTAACGGATGCATTGAAGGAGCTGTAGCTTTTATAATTCATGTATCCCATGTGATGTGGTCTCCATGCTCCTCTTTACAACCTATTCTCTGGCTCCAGTCCAGTTTCCAGCCGGTCTTGTCAGAGCAATAGAGTGAGAACTTCACTCCGGTGTTTGAGTAATGGTGTTCTCTGTTAAAGCTGTCTAGCTGTGTTTGTAGAGTCGGGGGGGGGGGGGGGGGGAGGGCAGGTGTCTACCCTGTTCTGATCAGCAGCGCAACAGTGGTTTGACACCAGACAAGGTTTTACCTGTCAGTGACGATCCCATGTGCTGAATCCTTAGGTTGATAAAACTACTTGGTTATAAACTTTTGTCTTTTTAATGTAGCAGCCGTAGCTGTGTTTCTGTTGAGCATATAATAGAAAAGTGTTTGCATTGCAGGTTTTGCGAAACACATTGACATTGATGCAGCCCAATTATCAGGAGGGTTTTTTTTTGTTGTTGTTTTTTGTTTTTTCAAAATTGCCCTGTTTCCAGTAAGCAAACGTGTTTTCGCAATTCAAATTGGCGCAGTTACTTGGCCAATGGAAGCACAACTGGAGACAAAGGACGAACAAAAAGGAGAAAAATGTGATCAAGGAAACGGGACCAACAATCTGGCCGTCTGAAATATGGGAGACAGCCGCAGTATAAAAGCAGGGAGAGTAATGGCTGACCAGGTAAGTGGCAGACAGACAAAGCAGCTCTCAGATCCAGGTGGCCTTGACAATGGACTGATATGCAGCTTAGCTGGAGGAGGATTTTCTCTCTTTGGTCTGGGCTCTTCTGCTAAGTAGCGTTGCGATACAATCAGACACTGTACCGCCGTATGTGTGTGTGTGTGTGCGTACATATGGAATTCCATTAACCTTTCTGGCTTTGTTGGTTAAATGTCACCGTGGTGCATGAAATTGAATTGGTCATTGATTCAGGAGCAAGACATTTCTCCCACTCAGTGGCAGACAAGTAGCATTCTGTAAGATTGAATCAGCGCGATCCCGGCCGGGAACAAACTCCGACACGAAGAGAGGAGCGCCACGGGGGAGCGCCGAGGAAGACAGCTGCCATGTGTCTGTTCAGACAAATAAAACTGTCTATCCTACCAAACAACAGTTGGCTTGCTTCTTGACTGCCAGGATTGGACATTCATTATTTATGAAGTGCAGCGATATGGAGGGTGTGGTAAAAATATATTGAAATCTAAATGATGCATTTTGAATGAGAGGATGAAATTTCTCAGAGCAATAAGTTCGACAAAGAAAGCTTCCCTGCAGCAATGAGTCCATGCATCTGTTGTTGGGGTTTGGGAAGGTGAAAAAAAAAAATCTAATTATGTGGTATTCAACCTCTCTGAATCAGCTTTTATCAGCTTTGAGAGACTCAAGAGTTTTCTAAATTCTTCACAGAAATATTCCCGGTTGAGCCAGGCCGTGCCGACTAATTATCCGCGTCAAATTTTATTTGGTGGTGTCAGAGTGAAGGGGCCGAACACAAATTATACGAATTTTGTTTGTGAGAAAGTTTGGAGTGTTTTTGTCGCACATCACTATTCTAAATCTCAATTGATATTTGGGTCTGTTACTTGGAAAAATGTCAAAAAACAAATAAGAGTAAAAAAAAGAGTTAAATGGCATGAATACTTTTGCATGTTTATCAAAGCTACCCGTCCGTCCCCTGCACCTTTTTCATCCGCTGCAACTGTATAATCTGTTTTTTTTTTTTTGAAAGCACTGTCACGTCACGTTCAACGCCAAGAAGCTTACCGGAAATTGCCAGTGGCATAAACAACCGGTCCGAATGAAGCAGGCTGTTAACGTTAAATCAAAATTTAGAAGAGTGGCCAACACAGAGTGCCGCTGCTAAAACTACCAATTCCTAAACAGCACAAAAAAAAAAAACCCTGTTCACTGTTCACAAGCTCCCTTTCAGGTCGCTGATTGGGCTGGTACAAAGTTAACTGGAGACAATCCATTTCCAGGGGCAGATCCCCAGACTGTGGGGGGAATAAGAATCTTTTTTTTTTTTTTTTTTTTTTATTTTGAGCGGAATCGCACAGGAAGACGATGGCGAACCCAGGCGTCGCACGGCTATCGGCCAAAATTCAACCTGACTCAGCGCCAGAACAAGTCAGTTCACAAAGATCACCAACGACAAAATAAACACTATTTAAAAAATGTCAATTTAATGCTTCCAAAAGTAGTTAACAAAACATCAGGTTTCAACGAAAAATAAGTCAAATGATAAAGAGACTTGGGCCCAACTTAACTGAGGTCAAACAAACCTGACCTGCTAAACACAGGCTGTTCAAATACGGGTGTAGTACCCTGAATCTGCCACACGAGGGAGGCACAGCAAAAAAATGGAACAAACAAATGAAAAATCAGCTAAAGCGACACATGAAACAAATAAAGTAAAACTAACGTTAGCTTAGTGCAAATAATAAGTGAATATTAAAGTGACAAAAATAAATAGCTAAAGTCAGTTCAGTAAAAGAAATGGTTTGCTCCAGGCTTCCTCCTCCAGCTGGTCTGTTGGCAGAACCTCAAACAAAAGAACAAGTGTGAGTAAACCCTTCAGACGAATATTAACTAAACTGTGAACTCATTAGAAAACATGTCTACATGAAATGACTTTGACTTACGTGTAATGTAAGCTGAAACTAATAATGTAAATTAAGGAAAATAAATAGCACTATGTAGGAGCATTTACCACAACAGTTTCTCTCAAAATCTTATCTACATCAAGGAACATGTGAGTGTGGGTATATTTGTACATACATGCTGTCAAAATGAATATTTTATGGCGATGCAAACACAGAGAATATTGACGATATGTGGTACGAGCGCTAGTGAAGCCAGACAAAGTCAAAGAGCAGTGGATGGAGAAAGATTATTATTGGAAGTTGAGAACAACAGTGTTTTATATAACACCACTCAAACTTTTTTATTACTGGCTTTAGCATGTGATCTGGCATTTCCCATGCACGCTTCTCAGAGCACCTCTGGACTTCACTGCAGAGCGGAGCCACACATAGTGTAAATCCAGGGTTAGGGTTACCAGGAAATAGAGTGAAATGTAAACTTGTGTGTGTGCGTGCGTGTGTGCGTGTGTGTGTGTGTGTGTGTGTGCGGGGCAAGTTTGCTGTGTACCTGGATTTGTTGCTGTGAACTTTCCCAGTTTTGCTCGTGCCTGAGAGGACTTTCCATCCAAGCTCAATGTCAATAAATGATGTTCGAGGTTGCGAGAATATTTCACAGAAACAACCAGCAGTAATATATGATTTGACTTGTTTTGCAGCTGGAAGTTTCAGTTTGATTTGTTCTAAAATCCTATTTGGCCAGAGGGGACTTGCAGCGTGTTGGGTGTTTATATCAACCTGCAGCCTGTCAGTCCCGAACACCCTTCAGTCTGCTTTTTGAACTTTTCCACAACCCAATTCACTCTGGAGTCTGAAAGTTACTTAATCATTTTCTTTAAGCAAAAAAAAAAAAAAAAAAAAAACCCTCACCGCCGCACTTTTAACCAGCTCTCAAACAAGTCGCATTTTGAGCAAGAAACAGTCACACCCACACAAGACTGCACAACTCGGAGGGGTTTGAAACTTTTGGCATTTTCAAACTGACATTTGACTGCTCTGCCGAATTTATGCGGTCCTGCCGGATGCATAAACAAATCCTGACCTTTGTACTCGCTTGTGGGAGTTCAATATTAATGGTAAATACAGAATGTGGGGCTGTGGGGGATTGCGGGGCGCGGTGGCCGAGGAGGAGGCACGGGAGAGGTTTAGAAACGCAGTGGGCCGAGCTGGAAGACTGCAACAATGAGGAGCGCTGAGAATCTTGCTGCTCGGGAGGTCAGTGGATCGATGTGCGGGGATTACACGGTGCGATGTGGATGTCGATAGGTCAGGAGACATAGCCGCTAATGAAGCCCAGTTATGACTCATTCATCTTGGCTTCTGGCCATTTGCTCCGCTGCCGGTTGCTCCATGCTGCGTTTAGTTTTCTCAGATTTGTTGTTCGTTCTCCTTTTCATTTCTCTGCTGCGACTTTCTTTCTTTTCTTTTTTTTTTTCCATTTATCTCTACCTCTTTTTCTCATCTTGTTCATCATGCTTTTGGAGAAGTGTGGCATGCATGCCACAGCGTTCCACTTTATAGCTATGTATATGTCTATCAACCATTATGTAACAGAAATTTTACTTTGTAATTTAACTCCTTGAAGTTAAATTAAATTAAGTGTTTTACTGACACATAGTGGCATTTTATGCCACAATTAAATAACTGTTACTTTCAGCTTGTCAAAAATTGGTATAGATATCAAATATGATTACCTAAACATTTACTTTGCAATTTAACATCTTGAAATTGGGCCTCGTCTCTTTTAAGAAAGTTTTACTCTTTCTGAAAATCCACCTTCAGGAAGTCATCACAGCATCATTCCTCAATTAACCATTTAACAACATTTTTTACCAGTGTTTCACTGAGAAGTAGCTCCTATGATGAGCTCAGAGGATGCGGAGTTCCACTGGGTGTTCGCTAATTGCTGCTGGCTAGTCTGAAGGAACTGATAGGGAGGATCCTGGGGGAGGGCTGCTCTTTGAAACAGAAGCTTGGAAACTACAGGAGCTTAGAGGATGAAGGGCCTCGGTCCCACCAAGTGTTTTGTATAGCTGCATGGTTGCCATGGGAGATTAAAAGATTTCGCAAACAAAGCCAGTATGTTTTCAATGAGGGAATAACATTATGACATGATGTGAAGTTCAAAAAAGTCGACCCCACTGCCCCTTTAACTGTCATCTTGCCTCCCTTCTGGGTTCTCTGATTTCTTGCAACTAGACCTTTTGGGTTTCAGTTTCTGCCAACCACTCTCTTGTCTCTGCCTCTGTTTTCCTCCAAGTCTGCCGCCAAAGCCCTAAAAGTGCAGATAGGTAAGGCCAATTACAATGATAATCTAGTTACAGTTCAGTGTTGTGCTGGGAAATGTTGGGTTCTGGGATTCGTTGGCTGTAACGTTCCAAAAGCAGACAGCACGAAATCTGGTCAGAAGTACTTCAGTGAATATGGCTGAGAGCCTTGTGCGGAGGTGCAGCCAAACTCAGTAGATAATGATGCATTTAATGGCAGTGGAAAGCTTTGAATTTTTTGTTATCCTCTGAGTTAAGCTCTCAAAAGTAGAGTAGGAAGTGTTTATGCCAGTGCTTTTCACAAAAGATCCGAAGGCAGATGAAAAACACTGTTCTCAAATAGTTCTTGACCTTCGGGTTTGAGGACAGAATCCCTTTGTGGCTTAGTAGAAAACTTGTTTCTTTTAAAAAAAATATATGATTGTAAACCAAGCTTTCACGCTGAGACGTCAGAGCAAACCTTTGCGGCAGACGGGTTTCATCAAGATTGCGCTCGATTCTTTTTGCTACCTTTGCAAAAAGGATTCATAAATTCTTTTCCCTTCTGTCGCGTTACAACCAGCGAGTCCAAACTCTGAGTTATAGAGGAATGCAATTGTGAAGTAGAGAGGCTTCTTTTTTTTTTTTTTTTTTTACAAAAAACAAATCTGACAGTATGTGGCACAGACCTTTCTCTGTCCTCTGGCTAAAGCTTTGCAGAACAACCATTACAGCTGCCATTACAGCAGGTTTTTCAGGTCTGGCAGCTTTTCACATCGACATGTTTTTTCTTCCTCTTTTGGGATGTTGCGCATAGATAACTTTTCATCTGGTCTATTTCAACACTACTCTTGTTTTTATATCTATGGTCATTTTCCTGCTGGAAGGCGAAACTCTGACCCAGCCTGAAGTCTCGCGCCGCCTCTGTTTGTCATGGTCTTTGTGTGTCGGTGTGTATTTTGCTTAATTGAGTCCCCTGTTTGTTCCAGGAGGAACAAACTCTTGCATGACGGTTTTTCCAATGTCTTCGTGTTGAAAAGCACCTCAGACGAGATCATCTGTGGAGCCAGAGCCCAAGTAGACAATGGAGATTTTTTTTCTGACTTACCGAAGGAAAAAAATAACCCGGATGGGGAAGTTTATTTTGAGGGACAGAAAGTTGAATCGTGACAAAGAGGATGTCACGAAGCGGTGCGTTTTTTTGTTGTTTTTTTTTTTTTTGAAGAACTGAAAATGACGCAGCGTGGAAAAACCCACTATCATGGTCACAGCACCAGTCTTTAGGAACAGTTTTTCCACTGTTCCCAGAGGAAAAAAACCGACCGGGTCTGGGAAGTTATCGGTGAGGAAAAGGTGGCTTCCTCAGAGGTCGTCAGCTGCTGCTGACGTCACAGCCGCTGCTGTAAGCGCAGCGATTACATGTGTCGCTTTGGCAGAGGAAACATCGCTGGACGGTACGTTCTCCAGTCTCTTTGAATTGAAAAGGGGAAGTTCACTCACACAACAAGAACAGCAATGATGTTTCTCCCACTCCGGCTCTCCAAAACAGCCGAGGTGGAGTAATGGTGCAGAAAATATATGCTCTGATGGGTGGAATGACATAAACATTTGTCTCCCAGAAGAAGAAAATATATGGGAGACGTGTTTGCCAACGGCGTTTTGTCTGTGTTTAATATCCCTTCCTTGGGTTGGTTTTTCATTTGAGAGCTGTTATAGAAAATATTATTTGCACTGTTTAAATATTTTTTACCTTCTTTCAATAAAGGTTTTCCAGTTGGAGGCGAAAGAATATAATTCAATTTACTGTTATTATTGATTTTTGCACTGCACACAATGGTCCATTCTGAAGATAAGTAGGGTGAATGTCATGACCAATGGCTATGTCATATACAGAAAGTGTCATACAATAGAAGTCGGCCATTTAATTTGACCAGATTCCCTTTTGTGAGGTAGAAACCATATTTGGCACAGTTTGGAGACATTTTGGATAAACTGTGCCAAAATGACCTCTCCACTTGGTACGTGTCTCACTACTAACACCTTTGTGGAATAAATCTGCTTTAACCGATTCAGTCCTAATTTGGTGAGTTTTTAGACAATATGGACATTTAAAAGTCTAAACTCCTGCTTTGTGTTTAAACTATGATTTTTGCCAGGCTTATTTTTTTTTTAAAAAAAAGTCAAAAAATTGGCGAGGTTGAAAAATGCAAAATGAACTATATTTTATCAGTATTAAATCAGGCAGGGTAAAAGCTACCATAGCGCTGACATTGGGGGAAAAAAAACCCATTCTTTGATACCTTACCTTAACAAAGATGAAGGTAAGATTTCATTTTAATCTGATAAGTGCGATGCTGTTTCTCATTTAGTTTTTTGCTATGTCTTTTTTCAGGCAGAATGATTTCTAAACCCCCTCATTAGCAAGGACCTGAGAATCATCATTACAGTGATTTACTTGCTTTCTTTAGGTAAAAACTATTACTGCTCCAATCGCCAGCAGCAAAAGAAATTTCAATTATAACATGAACTTGCTTTAAAACATTTTCTGCTCATTTACACAGTGGAGAAAGAGTTAAGTAAAATATGGCGTAAACACCTGGTGAATACGGATTTTCTTTCCCTTAAATTGCTAATTGAGAAGTGCATAATCTCTTGTTTTGCTCTTTAAATAGAGTAACACTGCAGGCTTGCATTAGCTGGTGAATTAGCACGGGTAATGGCTCAGTTAGATTCAAGATGCCAGTTTTACGTTACTCAGCAGAGCAACATCAGAGACGCACGAGCAAAAGCATACGAGAACCGCTGACTGTTTGTACAGGCAAGTACAATAAGTGAAGCCTATTGCATATTTAGTCATATTTAAAGTATTATTTAAAAACTAAAAAAATGAAATGTTGATTTCACTGAAGATGTTTGACGAGCTTGTAGAGAACGATAACTAGAACAGCAACTATTTCTGTTCAACAGTGATGGTGGCTGGAAAGAAACTTTCACAGAACCTCTGCGACCTGCACCTCAGGCTACAGTATGGTCTGCCTGAGGGCAGAGAGATGGCAGGCCCGCCGTCAGCTGCTTAACACACACACACGCACACACACACTGCTTTAGACTCTTCACATGTCCACTGTCCTTTCAAAAAAAAAACCATTGATAGCCACTGCACCGTTAAAGGGGCAAAATTGTGTTTCTTCCATCCGCATAGTTTGTAACTACATTACCTTCAGTTGTTTTAAAAAAGCTTTTAAATATCATATAACCTCAAAGAAACGTTACTTTGCAATTTAACACATTTAACAAGTTGGGCCTCTGTCTCTTTAAGAAGCTTCAGCTCTTCCTGAAACTCTGCCTTCAGGAAGTCAACGTTTGTTTTTGCCAGCGTTTCACAGAGTAGCAGCTCGTACGATGAGAACAGCAGGTCCCACCGGGAGGTTTGCACAGCTCAGCGGTTGCCGTGGGTCAGGAAAGGGTTTTTTTCAAACATGCATTAGAAGAACCAAAGCAACACTCCAGGTATGTTTTTGATGAGTGGCTGTAATTATGAGATGACGTGAAGCTTTTATGCCCTTTTATGCCTCATCGTGACTTTTCAAACAGCTGAAAAAAATATATGGTCTAATTTTACTTTGTCATCTCACTAGTTTTATGATGTTCAAATCATAAAACTAGTATGATGGAAAAATTCAGTGGTTCTCAATGTACACTGAGTGCCTGGTGAAGATAAAATGTTAATCAATTGGCTAAAAAGTTGATATGTATGACAAACAGAAGCGTGTCAACTACGCAGGTTTTTGATACCTGCACATCAGTGACTCGTGTGAGTAACAACGTCTGTGTCACTGATCCCGGCTTATGAATTATTTTTTTTCAGAAGTGACAGAAACCCCCGAAGTCTTGCAAAGACCAAAACCCCTGAAAATCGTTTTCTGCGTTCACCCGCATGTTTTAAAACGGGAACAGATCGCGCCCGCATCTACATATCTACGTCTGTGTCTTTTTGTCCCTGGGAAAAGCTGCGACAACGAAATGAAGGGACAGGGTTTGAAGCGGTAATCTGTGCAACGCCGGGCCAAATTGCTGCTTTTAGCACTGCTTTCACAACCCCGGTTTTTTCAACGGGGACTTTCTATGTTAAAACACTCCGGCACCCTGTCATCACGAAGTGGCACGTTGGTGTTGTTTTTAACCTTTGCCCATTCACTGACCTGCATCATCACGATCTGCTTCAGCGAACTATGTGCCAAGATGGTGTTTTTTTTTGTTTTTTCCTTTCTGTTTTATCCAGACCCATGTGTCTCAATTAGTGGATTTAAATGTGTGCCTCTTCAGTGCGTGGTTTTCTGTTATTACGTTCCAAACTGTACATGCTTTATTCCCCCGGCCCACTGTATCTGCTGGCGTGAGAGCACGCAACGAAGAAAATAGGACGACTTGAAAGGACGGGCAGACGAACCGAGATGGGGCAGAACAACATTTCCAGCTGAGTTTGGAGCTTTTGTGGAGGCCATTAAAGGAGAACTCATCTACAATGCGAAAGCCTCCGAACATCCCACCCACACGTATCATTAATGTGCCGTATTTGTCTTGCATCGCAACACAAGAAAGTGCAAAAGCACAAACAGCATAAAAATATAACCAGTGCTTGAGCGAGGCCGTGGACCTGAACACAGAGAGAGGCTCTCGGAGCAGCTTTTGTTCAGCGCGAGAAGGCCAAATGTCGTTGTTCTAAAAAATACGTCAGCTGTTCTCTGGTTTTAGTGGTGGTTGTAAAAGATAATCATGGCAGGCTATAAAACATATTTACTGTTATCAGGATAGAACGTAGGACAAAGACAAACAGGAGGAGAGTAAAATAACTACATGCAAAATGTGTTATTCAGAATGTTGCAAAAGCCACGTAGAAACTAGATGCAAGAGTGTTTGAAATTCACACAACACAAACTCATCCAACTATAAAAAAAATGACAAATATGTTTATCTTGTATATTTAGATTCATATATATTCAACATTCAAGCATGGAAATATTTCTTCAGATATTTTCATACCTGAAGAAATAAAAATACGATCGAAAGGCTTGTTTATCTCAAGTCAAATAAAGAAGCACAACTTGGCCATTCATTATAAATTGATATATTTTGACATTTTAGTGAGTTGAGTTTTATATTGGCTTTTTTTTTTTTTTTCCACTATTTAAATTGTTAATCACCTCCAATAAAATAGAAAAGAAGCGTTATGGCTTGCACAATCACGGAGAAGCCTGCTGACTTGGCCGGTAAGTTGAATAAGTCACTAATGATCACAGCTGAAGTACAACTCGCGGCAGAGAAAGGTGTAAAAGCAATAGGGTCTAATGCAGGCTTAAGAGGATTGTAAAGCAAAAGCCAATTTTGTCATTTGGCATTTACAAGCAGCGGACTGCAGCTCATGTCAGAGCTTTGAGAACCAACATACACAGAAGTATAAAGGACTTTGTGAGCGACCGACATTATTCAGTGGTCCTCTTTTAAAGTGAAATCAAATTTTTCATTTTCTTTGAACATCTATCAAGAGTCTAGAAGAGTAGAGAGGCACAGAAGCCAAGCTGCTTTATGTCCAGTGGGAAGTTCCCACTGTTGGTGGTGATTTTGGGAGCCAAGACATCTGCTGGTTTTGGCCCACTGCATTCTCTCAAGCCCAAAGTTAGTTCAGCCATTTTAGATGCTTATACTGCATCGCTCTGTGTGCAATCTATCTATATAGCATGAGTTCAGGGACCGTGGAGCAAATCGGCAATTCAAGTCATACACTCGGTTATGAATTTTAAAATAACTGGAGGTGGAAAGTGGCAGCACAGCGAGTGGAGTGATGTGTTTTTCGGGCAGCTCCTGGAGTCAAGCAGTTGGCCAAAAACAAGCAAAGACCAACCAGGGGTGGAACTTAAACATTTTCTAAATTTTTTTTCCGACCTCTCAGACATTTCACCAGCCGCCGTTTTTTTTTCTCCTTTGATTACAAACCCCACCAGCAAAATATCTGTATTTTATATGGATGTAAAATATAGATTTTTTTTTTTTTTTTGTTATATAAAATATATAACTTATTCTTAACCAATTTACCGACAAGACGTTTACAATACACATGTACTTAAGCAGATTAATTTAATAAACATGAGGTCTAGTGCAATAAGTTCCCTTGTAGTAATTATTAGCAGCAAAGTTTGACTACACAACCCTAACGTTCTTGCAATCCTTTTCTATGTTGAACATTTCTGCAACTCTCCCAGATAATATTTATTGAAGGTGTCTCTTGTCAATTATGAAACATTTTTTATATCTGTATTGTTTTTCTTACTGTCCTATTTGTTTTCCCTTACTTTTTGCAGTTTCTATAGAAATTCACAGTTATTCTTCTTCTTACCAAAACCGTCTCAAAACACGTTCATTATGAATTCATCATTCCTGCGTTATCCCAGCGTTTCTCTGAAATCTTGGCGTGGACCGAATGTGCACCTCTATCAGCGGTAATGGAAAAGAGGTCGTTGCCTTTACGCCAAATCGCCAAGTTGATCTCTTGTGCTTGCCTCCCACTTCTGATTGGTGAGACACTTAACTATAGTGGACTTTTTGGCCTGTCCACACACTGTGTGCCTGTCTATTGATGGGCTGTTTCATTCATGCGAAGGGCTTCCAAATGATAAATAGTTCTCTCAATTTCTCTCAATCTGACTTCAATTGAACTTATGTAGGATCAGCTGACTCACATGCACACTGATTTAATTTCCCCCTCCTATCTGGGTTTTTCTTCTTTTTTGTTGTTGGTTTTTTTTCCCCCCTTTTTTTTTTGTCAGTGGGTGTATATTTATTTAATTTCTCTGACAGCGAGTGGGGCCGACTTTGCAGCCAGTCGGTTCCAGTCAGTGATCCATTTGGAAAACCTGCATTATTTATACCGAATGAACAAGAAGCGTCGCTTTGCTTCTGAAGTTGCGCCAGGTGGAACCATCTCTCAAGGTCGGTCAACAGCAGATGGTTACGGGGACAGATATTTACTGGAGGAGGGCAGAAAAAAAAAATGTCTGTGAGACGTATTCTCCTTCAAGCCTCAAAAAGTTGCTTTAATGAATGCTTTGCTTCTTACTGGAAGCACACACCAACATGAGAACTACACGACCTTTCATCAAAGTGTTCATCTGTTCCACAGAATGAAACGTCATTGTATTTTCTAAACAGTCCTGAATTATTTTTATAGCGTGCAGAACCACAGTCATCAATACACTTGATGGTCTGCATCAAGGAATTAGTGTGGCACAGCAATGTTTGAAATGGCTCTCAACAAGATTATAAAGATATGCAAACTTGATATTTTTCTCTTTTTTGTACTTCCATTTGGGTCTCCACTAATTTTGAAAACAGTCCAAGCACTTAAAACTTGGTGGTTGGTTTTTGTCAGTAAGTCAATGTTTTTGGTGTCTGTGAAATGAGCCACTTCAAAAACCTTATAACGTCACAAATCAGCAGGACGTTCCCCTCACCAAGCAGAGCTCCAGCATGTTTGGTCAGCTGGTTCTACCGCAGCTACGTCACATGCTGCCTTCTTGTTGACTGTGCAGGAGGCGCCACTTCTGCTCCGTTGCATTTGTTTGAAAGCCATTTCTACATGGAAGTGTAAACGTTGAGTTGGTGGGCATTGCCAGCAAGCAGCAGCTTATTTGAAGTTAAAGTGACAGGAGGCCCGAGAAGCAGCTTGTTCCGAAAGGAGCTCGAAGTACACAGAACAGACCAAACTAAAATGTCATTATCTTATTAAGAGAAGGATTTTGTGAGTTTTCTGCCACACAGATCATGTAGCCCAGAAAGTTCAATCTTGACCGAAGCACTTGTTGTCTTTTACATGGCTTATAGCAAACAGCACACAGTATGTTTTTAGGGCTTTCATTCAACTGTGCTGATCTCTGCAGTTCCTCTACAATGGGCCTCTTGGTTGCATCTCTCATTGATGCTGGACAGCCATGCTGAATGCTTATGGTATTATACTCCATGATCTTCATGATGCCGTTTGTTCTCTTAATGTTCTCCAACAAACCTCAGCTGCAATTTACACTGAGATGAATCACAGAGAGTCAGACCCTGTTTACTGGCAGCAGATATCTTCTTAATTTTGTGCTACTTGCTTCTTCCTAGTCTAGCACATAAAGTGCACTGGAAAATGTGATTCAACATAAAAAATGCAACTTGATCATGAGGTGAAATGCTCTGCATGTTCTGACCTGCAGCATGCTGGCAGCAGCGCCGCCAAGCAGAAGACAGCTAATCAGGTGCAATATCGGTACGTGCAGCGTGAGCAACACGACATCGACTGAGAGTAACACTGAAAAGCTCATTTTCGGCCTCATCAGTACAGAGCGTTATCTGTACTGATAGCAACGCCGAAGAGCTTACGTTGATTGTTCGCCGCACCGTTCGCAACACAGAAAAGCTCATTTTTACCCAGTGACGGCGGCTCGCAAAGTCCAAAAAGACAAACATTTCTTGCCTTTGGTTCGCATCAAGGCCGGTCTGCTTTCACGCCAGAAGCAGTCCACACCTCAAAAAGTGGGTTTCGGTCCAGTTGTTCAGCCCACACCAGGGTTCTCTTGATTCACACCTGCGTGAAAGTTCCAGACCAATGGGGGGGAAACGAACGCTTACTCTCTCGGGAAAACAACCGCTGGAAAAAAGGAACATTGTGTTAGTCGTGAATACACCTGTAGGTTGTTAATTAGCCAACAATGATGCCTGTTATCATTGTTGTTTTGTTTCCTGCCTTCTCATTGCTGCAAGGCGTCATGAAAGCTTCACCCTGAAAGCAGTCATGCTCCAGGACCGGGAGGCATCACATCCATCATGTACATTATTACAGTGACCTAATACATATTTAAATCCTGCCCGGTCTTTGTGATCCCATCCATCCCACGGTTCGGGTCGTCACTCTTCTTGAACGTTGTACGAGTAATCGTTTTGTACAAAAAAATGGAAATGGGACCCTCATGCTTCACGGGATGAGTTTGTGTTCCAGGTTTGGGGAGGAGGAGAAAAAAAAAAAAGAAAAAACTGCAGAATGACTAAATGTAAATGTCAGAGGGATTTAATACTGCTGACACGAAGGTCGGGCTGCGTGAACAAAAGTGAGCAAAGGAGACAGTTTTCACTCAGATTCTAACGGACGTTTTGGATGAACAGGGACATGTTGCGCTCATTGTTTAACTTGTAAATCTAAGTCTGATTTCATCCAGTCTCGCGGATACTAAAGAGTCGTTCCGAAACTTTTTAATAATGACCAGAACCTCAGTGAATTTCAATGTACTGTGACGCAGACTGCGACAGGAATTAGAATTAGAAAAGAAAAAGCGTGTTTATGTTACCACTTCATTCGTGAAACGATTTAATAAGTGTCATTTTGTCTTAGTGATGGTGTTGCCCCTCTGCAACTGCTGTGGGGGGAGAGTTGGCATGGTAACGCTGGATAGTAGAGGCAGATGTAGAGAGCTGCTGCATTGCTTGGCTGCAGGCTTTATTCTCCATAGAATATTAAAGAAACAGCATCTTGTTTAATAAATTGTTTTATAATATTCATTATAACTGTGGCACCAACTAACCTCATATTACATAAATCCATTTAAATATAATTTATCAATTATTCTATGAGGTTTTTAGCCTATTTATGCAGTTGTATCTATATTTACTTACTAAAGAGTTTGACTTTTTCATTTGTAATATAAATCGTGTTATAATTTTCTCCACACTGGGACGATTTTAAGGTTCAGATCATTTTGTCCATCACTTTTTGAACCTTTTTAAAACACTTGTGAAAGTTGGAAAACAAAACTTCACGACAGTAGAACGAAATGAATATCTGTTTTGCGTGCGTGCGTGTGTGTGCAGGAGCACGAATCTCTTCATCTAACATCAATAGGGCCATTTCAGTGGTACCTTGGAGCTGTGACATCTTGGATGAGTAAGCATGAAAGGAAAAGGAATGCTTGAATAATAAGCAAACCTAATAATCAATATGCGTGCACACAGGCAAAAGCCAATACACGCAGCAACAGCAGCCAGTTTTCAACACTATGAAACAGAACCCGGGCGCTCAAATTCGGGCCTGGAGCGCTGGCGTCCAGGGACTTTCAGATCGCTCTCTCTCTGGTCCAGCACACCTGAATCAAATATCTGAATGACCTGCTGAGAGCTCAGTCAATTTTTCCGGAGTCCTGCTACGGGCCTAATTGTTTCACTCAGGGTGTGCGTGCAAAAGTTCCTTCGCTCGAGGACTGGAGTTGACGACCGATTTGATGATGAGGATAAGAAATGTAGTACATTCTCCAACATGACGGTCATGAATGGTCACACACAGCCACACACTATCAGAAGGGTAATGCTAGCTAGTTTAGGGAATGACAAAATAGAAAAAAGAAAAGATGGACAATGGAAAGGGGGACGTTGGCCCAAAATGGCTGAGAAACACTGATCTAGAAAGTTAAGTGCAGCATTGTGTCTTTGTATTTTCTTGGGTTTGTGTTTTGTGTTGTTCACTCTAATTACATGGTACGAAAAGCAGTTATTCTTTGTATTGCTTGTATTAGTCTCTGGCATCAGCTCCAGTAGTCATCGCTAGTCTTCTGATTTTGGTGAAAACGCTGAATAAGATGATAAGACGTAGTCGGAAGATGATGGTTCATGTTGAATCCTGCGTAGTAAAGTGAGCATTTAAATTTTGTTAAATGCATTGCAGCTAAAATCAAATGTAACCAAACGTCATTCTTTGATTGTTAAATTAGATTCTGTTAAAGTTTGCATGGTCTCAAGTCTTAAAAATGCTCGTCTGCCCTCCCAGATCGGTGGCCTTGCAAAGAGGACAATAGGCTGTTGACTTGATTTCTTATTACCTGTGGAGGGGACTCTCCTCCATCTTTGATTGGGTGCTGTAATGGAGCGTAATGAGAGAAGTGAGGTGTCCGCAAACGAGTAAAGCGGCACAACTGGAGGACCAATTTCTCTGCAAATTTGTTTGTTTCCAGGGTAAAACGGTTTCCTCGTGGTACCAGAATGCCAAGATAAAAACCCAAGGGAAAAGGTCGGTGTGTCTGTTTAACAAATGTTGTTCAAATGATGTGCAGGGATGTCTTTTTTTTTTTTTTTTTCTGGTTTGTGGGAGTATATCTGTTGTCACATCTCTTGCTTTTTTTCCCCGCCCTCCCTCTGTCCTCCTCGAATCTCCTCTGGGACTTTTTTTGAGTGTATCTTTCCTGTTTTCCTCGCCATCATCCAATGCAATTTTCTCTTTATCAACATTTGATTTCCAACGAGTGAGCCGTCCTCTGCACAGGCGGCGCAGAGCGAGACAGGAGCAGGGAGGGAAGGAGGGACGAGGAAGAAAGCGAGACACTATTTATCTGACTCTCCATTCCCTCTTTTGATCTTTAATCACTTTTTATCTTTCTTCCCCCTGGTTGTCTGACACCAGTGCTCCTCTAAATGTGACCCCAATTTGTTAGATACGACCATTAGTTTATGTCAAACAAGTTTACCAAGTGTTGCACCTTCTAGTGCGA
This sequence comes from Poeciliopsis turrubarensis, assembly GCA_010277015.1. Taxonomy (NCBI): domain Eukaryota; kingdom Metazoa; phylum Chordata; class Actinopteri; order Cyprinodontiformes; family Poeciliidae; genus Poeciliopsis; species Poeciliopsis turrubarensis. The sequence goes on from VMRN01000034.1 coordinate 2,893,665, forward strand.
TGCTTGTCAGTGGGGTTTTTTTTCTATATCTAAGATACTGCAGTGAAATATCAGAAGTGTTCAACTGCAAGCACATTACAATTTATGTTAAAAGGTGAAGATGTAATTTAGATCATGTGTGATAAAAAACATCCAGGGTTTAATCTTAACCTACAGTGCCTTCCAGGTATTCATCGCCCTTGATGTTTTCTACATCTATCAGATTCTATGTGACGGATGAACACAAAGCCGTACAAGATGGCGAAGTTAAAGGAAAGGGTCCAAGGTTTCTGAAATTCTGAAAAGTCTGGTGAGTGAAACTGCATATCTTGATATCGATCCAAAACTAAGTAACACCAGGGACAGTATCGCTGATAGTAAATACTCGTAGCGATACTTAGCATTCAAGTATGACATATCGTCGAACGTCGGACCTGGTGACGTTTATTTGGATTATCTTGCTAACACCTTGGACAGAATTTAGATGAAGTTTATAAGTGCCTACAAAATACTTCAACATATTTTCAAGTCAACCAGAAACAATATATGAAAAAAAAAAAATGTGTGTGCATTGTTCTCTAAACAAACTACAATACAAAAGTAAAGGTTCAAGAAACAATCTTAAAGTAAAGAATGAATCTCCTCACATCAGTACTGATCCGACACCGATATTGATTTGGCATCGAAATTATAAATATTTCACATCGATGCCCCATTTAAGTTAATGTTTTGTAAAACAAGCTCTTGCTTTTTTTGCCCAGGTGTCCTTCTCAAAACTCTAGCTTTTTCTAAAACTCCGCTTTCAGGAAGTCATTAGTAGATTGCTACTCTATTAACTCTAGTAGCTCATAATGAGCTCAACAGATGCACAGTTCAATCAGCAGTTTGATAATTGCTGCAAGCTAGTCTGAAGGAGCTGAGTGGGTGATTTGAAGCGTGGAAACTGCAGCTACAAGGAAGAGCTTCACCTTTGAAAGCTGCCCTGGGTTTTTCACATCTCTTGCACATCGTACAGCTGAATGGTTGCCGCGGGAGATTAAAGGATTTCTCAAACATGCATTAAAGAATCAAGGCTGCACTCCAGCTATGTTTTTATTGATGGAACATTATAACGTGACGCAGAGCTCAAAAAGTCAATTTTACATAACACTGCCTCTTTAAATGACAACCAGTTCAGCCAGCTTTGTACAGTTATCCTGTATCGACACACACTGTTCTGCATGAAGGCCAAAAAGCTCAACTAGTTTTTCTTCTTGCCAGTCTTTCACAAAGGCCATTTGTAAAGGTCATGACTTACAGTTGTCTTGCCAACAGATTAGCCTGCCTGAGCCTTGGCTTGCTGTAGCACTGCCAGAATCACAATTATCTGCTTGCGTGACCTGTCAGTTTAGGTGGGCGGCCATTGTAGGTTTGCAGTGGTGCCATAATCTTTCCATTCTCATTAAACAATGTTCCATTGGATGTTAAAAGCTTATAATATTGCATGTGGTTGCTTGGTTATCATGATGTTTGCTCATTAATGTTCCCTATCAAACCACGCACTTTCCTAATATATGTTTAAAAGGGCAGTAAAATGGACTTTTCTGAGTTTTTAAATTGTTTTATTTCCACATCAAAAGCATAGCTGGAGTGATGGTTTGATTATTTCATGAATGTTTCAGAAACCCTCTAATCTCCCACTGTAACCATTCAGCTGTGCCAAACACTCGGGTGGGCCTAGCTCCGCCTTTGAGGCCAAAGCTCCTCCTCGGAGCTTTAGCTTCCGAGCTTCCTATCTAGAGCAGCCCTCCCCAACCATCAGCTCCTTAAGACTAGCCATCAGCAAGTAGCAAACACTTGATGAAACTGCATGCCTGCTGAGCTCATTTTACATGCCACTTCTCAGTGAAACCTTGGTGAAAACATTGTTAAAGGGTCAATAGAGGAACGCTGTTGTGATGAAGACAGAGTTTTAGAAAAAGCAGGAGGTTTTAAAGCAAGAGGCCCAATTTCAAGAGGTTAAATTTTCAAGACAGATTTCTTTTAAGTCATATTTGACATCTTTTTTGAATGTTGAAGGTAACGGTTCCCTGATTGTTCTATAAAATTATACTATATAGCTGAAAGCCACACAGTGCTGCCCCTTTAAAAAGCACATCCATTAATTAATATTTGGGAAATGTTAAAGTTGAGAGATCTTTAGAAGTACTGGGGTGCATTTTTTAATATTCTAATTAACATGTGCTGTAGATTCTCATTGGCTTCCAATTAGACACAAGAAGCTAGAGAAATCCTATGTTTAAAGGTCAGTCAGATAAATTGTTAATTTTAAACATATCAGAATGAGGTTGAAAACAAGGTTGTTCTCTACCAGCTAGATCATTTTCCAACCGAATCAAAAGTTTCAACAGCTAATTAGGTTCATATAACTCTGAAAAGTTGCTAAAAAAAAAAAATCTCCATCGCAGTTGACTATTTAATGTCATGTATTGGTTTTACACAGTAAATCATCATTAAAGTGGAAATAGAGGAATCTCTTGCTCTGTGTTTATATTCTGCACACTTAAGTAGCTTTGCATAATTTACTGTTCAAAGAGCATTTAGCCATAATGTCGTTCTCTTATGTAAAGAGAACCGAGATGCGTCTTCCAGGATGTGAAAAAGTGGCTCCATTAAATTAAGTTCAATTACTGGCTCTTTTGCCAGCACCTCTGCTGCTGGAAGCTGCAATAGATTTTTCTTCTTTCTCACCTCATCCAATAAACAGCAAACTTCCTGCTGATTTATAGGTGTGGCAGAAGCCTCTGCATCTCGTTTTAACGAGTCATTTAGGAGGAATTTATGTTGATAGTTGGGCAGGAAACACAACGAAGACTGAAGAGTTTAACAGTTTGAAAATAGAAACGTGTAGAGTAGCTGCTGTTTTGTTGATATTAAAAAACAGTGGCATCTATCATGCGAGGTAAATGATAGAAACATTTATTATTCCAATCTTAAAAACCAATTCTGGTTTTTAATTTTACAAAGCAAATAGCATTCTAGAGAAAAGCACCTCTACTTCACGTTAGCAAAGTTAGCTCAAAATTAGACGCAACCTGCACAGTGACATCCTACTTCAAAACAAAACGTAGTCAGTCCAAATTATTAGCAACAAGGTGCTGTTTTATTAGTTTTAGAAAAATATTTTATTTTTAGAGCTATATTTTGATACAGTTGTTTTTAGTTGCATGAGGAAATGTTCCCTGGTTTTATAGTACTGCCTGGTGTTTTGCTAATTGCCCCTGAAAGACAAAGTTTTGATTTTTTTTTTTTTTTTTTTTTGTTTTTTTTTATGTTATCAGTAACATCTATCTAAGCTTAAAATAATGTATCATTGTAAGTGAAGAAATGCTAATAGCTAGCCAGTCAAACCCCGGGGCTCAGCTAATTAAAGATAAAACAAAGTGACAGATGATTGATATATTTATTCATCACCTTTTCTGTCATTTTGTTTCACAGGAAAAAGAAATCTCAAAAAATTAGTTGACAGAGTTTTTAGGAAGTTGTAATTCATTTGATAGGTCCTGGCAGACGTTTTCCAACTTCCAAATGTTTTCATGGAAACATGGAAAAGAATGGACCCAGATTTCTCTGGCCAATATGCAATCAACTCTGTTTGAGGAAAACTAGCCACCCTGAAGAATTCAGAAGGAACAAGTTTTAAAAAGAAGTTTAATGTTGGATATTTAAAGGCCTATAGAAGCCGATAAGCATGAAAGCCTGAAGAGACCAAAGCAACCCAACCTGGAAACTCGCAGCATTTGAAGCCTCCAAACAGGTAAAGTTGACTATCCTACTGCCAGAAAAATAAGCCATAGTTCATAACGCATAGACAGATGTGAAAGTTGATACTCAAGAAGGTCACAACCCTGAGTTTTTTCTCACCGCTTTGGCACCAGTTATTCATTTGTATTAAAAGTATCAAAAGAATGACGCCAGTTCCTATTTTGCATGATGATTGTTTATTGGATGTCTTCGATGTGTGGCTGATTAACAGAATGAGACCTGTTGTCATTTGGCATAACATTGGCCTGTTGGTTAAACTTAAAAGCAAGAGATCCAACCTTCTGTAAACTTCCACCGACTTCCACATAGAAAGGAAAGATGTAAATTAAAGTCCAAACTGTTGCATTTTGAGTTTATTTACATCTTACGCAACATCCCAAAAAATAAAAATGCCACAGCAGCTTAAATCTGATGCTACTCCATCTTCGGGGCGACTGTGGTTCTGTGGGTAGAGTCGTCGTCTTCTGACTGGAGGGTTGTAGGTTCAGTTTCAGATCCCTCCTGTCACATATTTGTGTGCCCCAGGGCAAGGCACTTAACCCCAAGTTGCCTACCCATCTGCATGTCTATGTATAAATGTGAGCGTTTGTGAGCCAGAATGGGTGAATGTGACTCTTGTGTAAAGCGCTATGTGTGGTCAAAATCACTGAAAAACCACTATGTAAGCTCAGTCCATTTACCATTTGTTCACATATTTTGAAGAAGAAAGTTGCACTTGTATTTTTTTTCCAGGTTTTTGTCATTTCTTTCAGTGGTACTTAGTACAGGTAAAGAGGCAAACAGGTTTTTCAATTGTCTGACCCAGTGCAATGTGAAAGAGAATCACACTAGCTGAAAAAGTAAACTACCGTCATGGTCCCCAATCGAACTAAGTCTACCAGAGCAGGCGTGAAAACACCCTTAAGCTGTCATTGATCCACCTCAAAAGGATCTTGCAAAGTTTGCAGAATATTTGCCGTTTTTTGCCTCAAGGTTTGGTATACACAAACCATTAATATGGCATTGTTTATTTTTCTGACCCAGGGCGATTTGCTATTGCAAATTTGCTTTAATATGCCAATCTACCTCCTCAATAACACGTACACACCTCCATAAGCATGTGCATACACACAGCACCAGCCATCTTTGTCTTCACTTTTCAAAAGAAAGGAAATATCTCATTTTGCTTTCATGCCTTAAGTCATCTATAATGACAAATTCATTATTCAAAATCCTTTAATGATGTGATTAAAAAGTAATTTGAGCTCTACTTCCCTTTCCCCAACACACATGCGCACCACCTTCCCATAACATTATGTTGACATGTCTTCTTGGATTCTGCACTTTGTTGACAGAAAAGTAATTGTTTCTTTTTTTATCACATTAAGTTATCTTAGATCACTGACTACTGGCAACTTTGGTCCTTTAGCTGCCATTTTATTGTCGCCATATGTCCACAGACAGATGGAGCCCAGCCTGTTGGATAGCACAAGTGTTAGTAGGAAGGTAGCTAACAGAGGCTAATTAGCAAAATTGCAGCTAACTAGAGATGGCAATTATACCTGGATGGCATTTAAATTAGATCAATTTCCGATTTCAATGCTACCCTCATGGGAACGTACAGGCTTCTTGAGATAATAAAACATCAATTACAAGAATTTTGACCTTTGTCTAAAACAATCTGCATAATATTACTCCGACTGTCCTTTAAGTACTAATAACCTCCACTGAAAAAGACTTCCAATCTCTAGCCTACTTATCAATGAGTTGATAGTTTAAGTGAAAAATAAAATGACAGATGTTAAAATCCCAATTATTTTTATCTATGCCATAGTGCCAGACATTCACATCCCTCTTGCTTTTTTGCATTTCATCATGTTATAATCAAAGCTATGTAGTTTGCTAAGATTTCATTTTACGGAACAACAAAAAGTAATACATACTTGTGATGTGGGGGGGTGGGGGGGGGAATTTATTTGTCAATAATTAAAATTTTACTAAATGAACATTTGATCTTCGAAAGAAAGAAGGTTCTTAACATCTTCCAGCAAACATGTGGAAGGTGTTCTAGTGAAATAAGAACAAAATAGTGTACATGAGAAGCATTTTGTGTGATAGAAAGCTAAAAATGCACATTATTCTTAAGAGACCCCCCTTATGATGAAACATGGTGGTGGCGACATCTTCATGTGGGATTTTCTGCAGGTTCATAGAAAAATTAATGGAATTAAATACAGGGCAAAAGAAGAAAAATTGAGAAAAGCGACTTTTGAGACAAGGTTCACCTCCCAACAGAGCTACTCTTCCATACAACAAACAGCCAGAGCTTCAAGAGAAGGGCTTTAGTAAAACCCAAAGCATTGAAATGCTCTCAAATACACCAAAATCCAGAGCTACATCCAACTCAGAATCTGTTAAGGTATTTGAAAATTGCCTTTCACAGCTACTGCCCATAAGCCTTCTAGTTGTATTTGCAGAAAAAGATGATTCTACAAAGTACCGACTTGAAGGTCTGAATACAAAAAAAAGCATGCCACACCTTACAGGGATTTTATATATATGTATGTAAAATATATATATATAAATATATATATATATGAGTCAAAGTGGACTCTGAATAGGTTGCCAGTTTATCACTGGACGTCTTGGGGAGACACAGGACAAACAACCATACACACACAGACTTACAAAAACAATTTAGAGAGACCAATTAACCTAGCAATCACAAATTTCCGCTAGGAGAGGAAGCACCCATGGGAAGAACATGTAAACTCAATGCAAAAAGACCCTAGCACAGGATTTGAACCAAAGACCTTCTTTCTACAAGGCAACAGTGGTACTTTCTACTGCACAGTTTTGAAGATGTAATTTTTTTAAAACCTAAAAGACAAAGTTCAAAACAGTGAAAAAGCACGACAGCTACTCAGTCGAGTTAGCATTATCTGATTCTGAAGCTGTGTGACTGACATCAAAAGAGGGACAAAAAAAATTATCTTCAGACAGACTTTCTCTTTGCATAACAATATGCAAATGCAGCCATTGTCTTCTGCTATGTCATTCATGTCTTTTGAGAGATACTGCTACACTTAATTCTTTGAACTTCCACTTTGGAAAATCAAACCCCTGACAGTGTGTGTGCGTCCGTGTGTGCATGTCTCACATTTTAAATCGAATAAATCATTGTTCAAAATGACATCTTTTATCCACTTACAGTAAGTACCATAATAGCGGGAATAATCCAATAAAAATGATGAGGTTTCCCAGCTGAACAGACTATTATGTGTGTGTTCTTGTATTTGATACATTGTGAGGACTATGTACCTAACAAGCTCTGTTGTTAGGCCCATCAGAAGAAGTGCTGTTTTCTAGCCTCCATGAGGGCCCACCCTGAACCAGCGAATCAGAAAATGGACAACTGGGACAACTGATGATGTAAAAAAAACAGCTCCGCCAACCACGGCACATATATGAACATCCTGGAATTGGCGCATGGTTTTGGACAAGAACCTTTGCCCCATCTACCACAGTAAGTCCTGGAAGCTGAGGACACACCTCGACAGAATTCATGGAGTAAAGCATGCCTGGGAATGGAAGATCCTGCTCAGATACGTATACAGTAAGGTCAGTGTGAGAAGCATGCAGTGCCCAATCTGTGGATGCTGATAATCAAGAGCTCCAAGATCAAGTGGTCTGTAATGCCAAGTCATCTCTGCAGGTGCCAGGAGCTGGCCATTGACCAGATCCCCAAGCTGTTAGAGGAGCTGGAGGTCACTCCTATGGTGGGCCTCAGGAATAAGTTCTTTGTTTACTTGCCCCTTTCTCTCATTTCTCTCTAAGGCTACTGGGTTGGCATCGTCACCAACCTGAGGACAGCTGAGGTGAAGGAGGCCAAGTAAGAATCTGAACCTGATGATCCAGGCTACATCATCAATGTGAGTCGGACTCAGAGCCTCACCACAATCCCCACGGACCTTCGTGTAAATTCTTAGATCTTAACCTGTAACTCTCTGCAAACCAAAACCAGGTTAAGAACCACAGGATGAACAGGCCATTTGGTTGTTCATCCAAACTCGCCACCTAAATCGTGGCGAGTTTAGCTGAATGAGGATCAGAACCATGCTCCAGGCTCGCCGTGACTTGGTCTTCTTTAATGCCAGCCATGTGCACCTTGCGAAGCTTGTCCACCACGCCAGGGCTCCAAGGCCTGAGATGGGGATACCAAGGATCAATCTATAAACCTCCGTAGCAATGCTGGTGAGTACCAGCCGATACCTGGACCCCGGAGCATCCACACAACCATACTTGCTATGCGTCAAACTGTAAGTACCATGCATACAACCATACTTACCGGCTCTCTGCCCCCCACTGCCACAAGCTAGGAACACCAACACCAGCAAGGTGAGGAGGCAGATGTTGAGGCTCTTGTGTCACGACACCGCCACGGCAGACAGGTTCTATACCTTGCAGCTGGACGTGCACCAGCTGCCCACCCTGCAGGAGAAATTCAAGCAGGCCACAAGCCACAACATCTTGGGTCAAGACACGGCATCGCGGAAGAATCCGCAACACCACCACTGGTGCTTTTATAATAAAGTACTTACCCATGATCGGACACTGTGTCTGTGCTAGTCATTTGTTCAAAGTACTGCTGACTACATCAGGCCACAAAATTCGTAGTCACGCCAAGCCGGTCATTTCATCAAGGAGCTGAGTTCCATATATGACCAGAGTAGAGGAGTGACATGTCATGACACTAGTTGGCGATTGTTCCAGATGGAACTGGCATTGAAGGAGATGTTCTTAGGACATTCCTTTTCCAAAGTCAACTTTCACTTGTGCGCAAGTCTTGGCACCAACATAAAGAACTCAAACAGTTTGACTTATACATGAGGCTTCATTGGACTAGCACCACACTCAGTTGCTAGTGCTGGTTAGATTTTGGACAAAGTTCAGGGCTGGCCTATAGAAATGAATGGAAGTCAATGAAAAGTCCTTGTGAAGATAGAAAGACGTACATGAGTGTGTGCGTGTGTGTACTGGTTAAGGTCAAGTCCGGACGATGGAAGAAGCTGCCAAACTTTTTCAGGGAAGGGAAATGTCTCGGTTTCCCTTCTCACAAGTGGACCCATCTGACTGTTGCTCCCATTTGTGTGTTTGAGTGTGCATGCACAAGTGCATTTATATATTACTCGGTCTCACTCAGTGTCTGTGCAAGTGCCTGGGGAAGTGTGTGTATGTGTGTCATGCCTACACAGACAGATTTGTGGGCACAGTAGCTTTTACAGAGTGCCAGAGCAAGCCATTAATAAAACAGTCAGAGGAAGAAGAGGCAGTCAGAGGTCAGTCCCTAGGTAGCCGGCCTTCTCCTTTCCATTGTGTACGTGTGTGTCACAGAAAAAAAAAAAAAGACCACAGAGTGTGGGTAAGAAAAATAACATCAACCCCCTGCTACTATCCCTGCCCTGCAGTCCCTGTGTGGTCTGCTAACACATCTTTCACAGAGTAGAATGCTAGCTGCCCACAGATGTGTAAGCAAATAAGAAAGGTTGTGATTAGACAGCCTGTAGCTCTCGTCAGCAGCAGTGCAGTGGGTATAGAGGTTTTAGTGTGCGAACGCACGTGTGTTTCCTGTGTCCAGAGGTTAAAATAAGGCAAAGCAGGAAAGGAACTAGGAAACAATCCATCCTGCAGGATGTAGCACAAAGGACACCCATGCTCATGAAACTACAATAAAAAAGCATGTGTTGCACAAACCTCACACTCTTCCCCCACACAGACACGTCCAGAAAGACATTTATTTCTGTCTTGCCAGAACGAACAAAGATAAGACACAAATGTCCCACGCACACACACACACACACACACACGCACACCCACATATAACGATCCTTTTGTAACTCTGACTTTCACCCTCTCCCCCTCTTGTCAAAAAAATGTAGCAACTTGTCCAACATGAGAGCGAGACTGTGATAAAGCACTGCAAAACAACACTATTAAAATAAATGGTCAGGCTGCCCGGCATCAATTAGACTGACAGCTTTCTTCTCTCACATGCACACGCACACACACGCAGACGCACACAGATCAAGCTGACTTTACTTCTCTGTCCGAACTTTATTGCTCCACCTCGTCCTGGCCTCCTTCAAACCCGTCCTCTCTTTTCGTTTCGTCTTTCATTTCATCCTCTGTGCTGCGCTCATTATGTCTCTCTGGCAACAGTTTTGTCTCTGATCAATCCCTCCTGTCGTTTTCCCTTATCCAGATATATCACTTTCATTCTGTTCTCTGTCCTTTTTCTCCCCTCCTCTCTAAATTTTTAAACATGGCCATTTGGCTTTAGACATAACTAATTGCTATCACACAATATCAGGCTGCAGCTTTGGCCCCACTCTCCTGGCTTATCCTCTGTGGGCGTGTGCATGTGTGAGAGTTGTTTGTTGGGAAACAGGCCCAGCCATGGTCAGAGCAATGGTGCCAGCTCTAAACATGGGGCTCACAGAAGATCACGGTCAGTGCGGCACCTGGTGACAGCTGCTACAGCCCTTTTACTCTTGTCCCCTACGTTCTCATTTCACTGCATGGAGGCAACAAGGCCAACCTGAACTGCGTTTGGTCTCTTTGGAGTCCCTCTTGGTTTTCCCCTCTTCGTTTGCATCAATATTCTGTCTGAGTTAACTCTGCTGTTGAAAACTACAATCAATGTGGGGAATGTAATAATGAAATGTCGAGGCAGCCAAGAGACAAAACTGGTGAACTGTGGGTTGCTCTAGTTTGCTAAATGTCCATTTGACCAGAAATTTGTTCATCATCCAGAGGTGGTTTATGAGTCACCCTTCCACCTACTAGGTAGGTATTTTGTAGGTAAGCAAAATACCAGTGGTGGGCTGTCAGGGCCAGCTGGGCCTTCTCTGCTAGCCCTAGAAAATTAAAAATAAAAAGTGTAAAATGTTTTAATCATTTCATTTTATCCATAATTACACTTTCACTCTACAAACGAGTTGCTTATTGGTATTATTGAGGCTTCACTTTAATTTCCTAATTTAAAAAGTGCCTTAAATGCATCAGGCAAGCCGCTCCGCGTATGTTATGCATCAGTTTGACAATATGAAGTTTCCTGAAAATCACCTGTGCTGTAAACAACCATCCTCCACTACGAAGAGAGAAGTGCTGAGTCTGTTCACTTTTATTCAATATTTCGAAGAGTGACCAACCCGGCCCAAATTGCTTTGCTCACTTCCTCCACTCCCATTGCTAAAACGACAGTCAGACTGCAGAACTCCTGTTCGCTGATTGGTCTGGTTGAAATTCTGCCAGAGGAATGGAGCAGAATTGCGTAGGAAGACAATGGCCAGGCTAGTCTGACCTGACAATTCTCTCCAATGTCTTAAGGGCTTGACCGAACTTGTGCAATGAGGCGCACAGGTTTTTCTGCCTCCCCCACACTGCTCCTTCAAACAAGAGTCAGCTGTAATTAAACACCTGGTGAAACCATGCATATGCTGGAAAGAGCAGGAACGTCTTAAAGAGACAGAGGCCTAATTTCAAAAGCATCAAGTTATATTTGATATTCTCACCATTTTTACAACAGCTGAACATAATATGAATTCCATTTTCACTCATTTTCAAATTTGCATTTGGAAAATATGGTAATTTTGAAAAAAAATCTCCTTTGGTCGATAAAAATCTTTGCTGCTCGGATGAGATAATTTTTTTTTTTGGCCATATTCAAGTCATATCAATCTTCTTAAAGAGACAGAGACCAGTTTCACTGTGTCAAATTGCAAAGGCAAATTATTTTGTTTGACAAAAGAATTGATTGTGCTATAAAATGATTTTATGTGACTGGAAAATACATAATCCTGCCCGTGTAAGAGATTTAAACTATGTCTTTTAAAAGTATATTTTTCCTCACGTATTTCAAGTAACAATTTAATCTACAGTAAAGATCTGTCCTTGTTTAAAAAAAAAAGTTTAGAAAAATTAGGCTTGGAAAAAAATAGCCGAGGGGAGCCAACAATTGAGCTAGCTCTTCTGAGGACATGCTTTACAACGCTGAATGATAAGCTGCTGTTTTTCCACTCATTAACTCTACTATATATCAATAAAACTGCACTTTTATTTATAGCACTCCTGTGAAGTTTGAAAGAAAATTTAGATGCATTTTCACTGCTGGGGGGCGACTCCACATTGATGAATTATGCTCACTGCATCAAGTTCTGCAAGTCCAAAACTTTTCAGAAGCTACTATAATAGTGGCCTTTGGGGAAATACTTGGCAGCAGGGAGCTTTATATATATATATATATATATATATATATATGTATGTATGTATGTATGTATATGTGCATGCTGTGCTGTGGAACAAACTGGCAAAAGGAGAAAAGAACTGAAAGTGTCAAAAGTTTTCTGATCTGTCTTTTATCTGCTTGCATGTAACTTTTTTTCTTCAGAATTTCAGTGATGCTGATGAGTAGCAGTGATTTAGTGAAGCTGTGAGGAGGCTTATGATATTCGTGGGTAATCTGGCTGGAACAGTCAAAGCCCACAAGGCTCATTATTTGTAATTGACCTTATTTGTGCCAGCTCTGTACACTGAAAACAGTTACTGCCTTTCTCAGCAGCCCAAACTCATTTGGGCTCTGATTTCTCTCTCTCTGTCTTAAACAGAAGCAGCTTTTCCGTGCGTACACACCAGATGATGTAGCGAGCAGTAAAATGTGTGTTTGCGTGTGCGCGCGTGTGCGCGTGTTGGTGACCTAATTGCAGAGAATAGAGACCGGCCATTTCCTGTGTTTATTTTCTTGTCATTAGGGATGCAGAGGAGGGATAAAGAACTTTTGTTTTGTTTTGTTTTTTTCCTTTGTCCAGCTGACCTGGCATTTTTATTGAGGTCAAAACAAGAGGCAAAAAATTGAAAACTGTTTGTTCTAGTGAAATCTTGGATGAGAAATAAAAGAGCAAAAACATTATTCAGGAAATAATGCACAGCTGGCTTTAGCTGAGACAATATTTAATAGAGGACCATCAAAAAGAGGAAAGGAACTTAGTTCAACAAAAGCTTAAGTTTTTAGCATAACAAAGAACTTAAGCCAAAACTCTGCTGGTTTTCCACCAAACTGGCAACACACCTGCACTTGATTAGACCGCACCACGAGAAAGCAGTGTTCAAAGTGTAGGGAAAAAAGTAGCAGGTTATAGTCCAGAATTTACGGTATGTTGTCTGCAACATAATGCTACCACAAGCAAAATCAGGATAGAGAGTGAAGCAAAGTTACGACATCAATGTTTAAATTCAAATATGATAAATATACTTAAGGGACAAGTGGTAAATAAACACACTTAGCCACGCTAGATATTAAATACACTGAATGAATATTAAATGCAGTATAATGAGTCATTGTCATTTAACAATTGATGGGTGAAAATGGATCATGGCATAATTTTTATTTAATTTTTAATTTTTTTTTTTATGTCCCCGTCAGTCAAAATGACAGACAACAAAAAGATCTAGTGCAAACTCTTCCACGAAGTGTGAAGAAAATTTATCATCCGCACGAGCAAACTGGAATCTGTCAAACAAAAAGGATCCGAACCAGCCTGATGCTGTTCCCTACGACGCGCCGAGAGACTATTGTGATCGGCCATGTCAAAAAAAAATGACAAAGATCTAATGAGGCCAGAGCAGATATGAGTGGATTATCTGAAGCCGTGATAATATTAGTGACTTTCTCCGGTGCTGTTTCAGATCTCTGAGACCTTCAAACAGGCCGTTACTGGTTAGGCGTCTGCACGGTTGATTAGCAACAAATTCTCTTCAGGATCTTTAGAAAAGAAAGGAAGATTAGCTCTGTGGGTCTGTAATTTGTCATTTTGATCAAGAGGACGTTTCGTAGCTCACGGTGTAATTACATCCGCCTTGAAAGCCTTCGATCAAAACAGAAACACAAACGAGAGCAGAAGATCAAACATCCACATTTTATAATGGATAGATAATTAATGTTGTCATAAAGCACATACTTAAAACCTGAGTCCTTGAGGTTACATTTTTAAAACATTACAGCCTTGAATGAGTCATTTAAAAAAAAAAAAAAAAGTCTTCACATTTTATCAAAGCACAAATAAAAAGGAAATGTGCCCTTGCTCATATTTTACTGTACTAGACACGATTACACCTGCATTGTAGCTCTTTTTTTGCTCGACTTGAGTTTGCTGGTACTCTGTTTGAGGGTTGGGATTTTGTTTGATGAAATGCATAAAAGAAGTCACTTATCAAACATGGGTCATTGTTGTCTAATGTCAATGTCAGCAGAGAGCCCTGCAGGAGAAACGCAGATCAAATTGGGTGTTTTAATTGTTTGGCAATTGTGCTGCTGCTAAAAAATCCCTAAGCAATTTCCAGAGGGACGGAAATACAAATTAATCTCACGCTAGAGGGGATCAATGGGAAACAGTCATTCCTTACAATGACTGCTGGAAATGTTGGATGGTTAATTGAAGTTACACAAAGAAAGGAAGTTGCTCATGAAGTGAATTTGTATTGGGATTAGAAAATATTCCAATGGATATTCAGAATATCCATTGGGTTGGAGGTATTTTTCATACCTGACCATTTTTGTTGGTTGCTAAACACTTTGGTTGGACACCATCAGCTTTTAATTAAAGGTGGGCAGATAGATCCAAAATATCAATATCGATATCAGTATCGGATCGATAAAAGCATGCAAAATCAATACTTCATTTCAGGTTCCGTCTGGAAATTGATTTGAATTTTGTATTGGAAGTTTCTCAGCACTATCGAAAAAAATAGGTTTTGCTCTGATTTGATCGCAAATGCTAACTTTTTTTGTACTTTGTTCATTTAGAAGAAAATGCACGCAACTTTGTTTTGTATTTCTATTTTTTCTGCTCAGTACATTGGTATGTTATTAAAGTATTTTGTAGATGCCTCGTGACTTTGTCTGAATTCCTAGTTTTCAACAGAAATATTTCAAAGGCAAAAAAGCACAAAAACACCCAACAGTCAGAAGTTTGATGACATAACAAACTTAAATAATAAAAAGTATCGTATCAGTATCGGTATTGTCGATACCAGCCCTGTATTTTACTCAGGATTGGTTCTATGAAAAAATATTTTATTTTATTACCGCACACCTTTGCTTTTAAAATGAACCTTTCCTAAAACATTATTTGGGAATATTGTTTTACCCTTTGCTGAGAGAAGCTTGCAATGATATTCCATTATTGCTTTTTTTTAATGTTATTTTAAGACTTTTCAGTTTTCTTTCCAACTATGTCTTTGTGCTTCAAAGACACAATTGCTGGGCCAGTTTACTTAACACACTAATCACCGAAAATCACTTAAATAAATGGCTCCCATCTTACGCTATGGATGTGGAATCCTGCATCACCTCAAAGCTAGAGAACAGAAAACGGCAGAAACGAGACCCAAATGTGGGTTTGTTGACACTTTTCAGTGTTTCCTCCACTAAATAAAATAAAAACGGATTCATTCCAAATACAAGACTTTGTGCAAGTCAAGCTCTAGCATCACCCAGCGCATTTTCGCCTGTGAATTACTCTTTCACATGAGGAACAGCAGAAGAAGAAGAGTTAACAGAAAACACACAACTTTTTAAAATGCACATGTGAGTGAACGACCCTTCATCTGCATCAGTTCGAATGGCGGTACTCTGGCAACAATATCTCTATTCTTGGATTCTCCAGTGTTGCTGTTCAAACCTGCTGCAAAAAGGTCACCACTCAGGAAAAATAAGTACATAATAATAAGTGAGGAGCGATCCTCCTCCCCAGCAGAGTTTCAAATGATTTATGAATCCATGCCAAGATGCCGGAGGCTGATCTGGTGACTAATGGGACTCCATTAGTATCTCTCACTAAAGTATTTGTGGAGTAAGAGATTTGCTAAAAACCCAGATCAGAAGAGATTTTTTTTTTCTTTCTCTTGATGAACTCAGTGGAAGCAAGAAGGCGTGAAGACGAGCTGTAAATAAAATACGGTAATGTCACCTTTTTGGGAGGATATTTAAACATGTCTGGCAAGCAGCTGCTAAGGATGAAGCACCGTTATTCAGACCATTATTGGCTATAAACTCACAGGTCGGATTTTGTAAGTATTCTGTCATTAGTTCTGGAGAGGCTTTTAACCAAAGCTTCTCACACAACAAAGGCAAAATTGGATTCACCTAATTGCACGAGCAATTTCTGTTGTAGGGGCCATCGAAGCCAAAAACGCACCAGTTTCTAGGTCACATGTGTCAAACTCAAGGCCCGGGGGCCAAATCTGGCCCACCATAGCTTTTTTATGTGGCCCTCCAGACTCCAGATGCTAAATTACATCAGTCAGTCCGTCTGGTTTTTAGCAATCAAAGAATTTTACCACAAAGTCGATAGATCCTTGTATTTTTGTCATTCTAGTGCATAACTGTTAGTTTGCTGCAAATTTTCCGGCAAAGATTGTGAAGAACATTGTTGCTAACCCTCTCCTGTAAGGGGCAGTGTTCTTACTTCTACAACACTGCTGCCTCTGCCTTAAGTCATGTCAACTTATTAGTTAAACCACAATCGATGCGACGATTGACCAAGTCACAATTAATGTAACACATAGATGCAAGTATTGCAAAACTCCTTGCAAATATTTCTAAATTAGCAGCACAAAATCGATTTTGATTGCAAAAAAAAAAAAAAACCTTTGTAAACTATTGTGAAATCTTGGACAGACTGAATAATGTGAAAAGATGTTAAATATGTAATTTTAAGAAGTGCTTATCAAATCCAGAGACAGTTTGTCAATGCGACTCATAAATACATTCCTGCACAAACGGCTTTTTTAAACACATTCATGATCTTCTCCAACTCATTATCTTGGGAATAAAATGAGTTGGACACCCCTTGTTCTTCCTGGGGAGAAGAATGTTCTCAGTAAATATTAATTCACAGGTAATGACTTGGAAGGATATACACCAATTCTTAATGGACCAGCTTTCTTTCCATTAAAAAAAAAAAAAAAAACACAACACAACTTATGGACTAATTCTCCTTGAGGTTCGCAACTTCCGCCACTTTTGTCGTGTCTCTTCTCATTTTTCATATTTACCGATCAACCGAACATCTGGTGATGAAACATCAAGGCTCTCGGTGCCACCATACGGCCAGATTACTGGTAGCTGAATTAATCAGAAAGTAGGTCAAGTCAGGGGTTTCACCCTCAATTTCAAGCACCTGGCACCATTGTGAATCTTGAGTGCAAGCAGTGTCGTGTAAGGTAAGAATAAATAAAGTCATTATTGGATCATGGTTGCAATGCAGTGGAATTTTTCTACAGATCCCAAAAAAACAACAAAACAACAAAAATGATGTGGTTCAAACATTTGTAGTGTGGAGTTGGAGCTTTATTTTCCCTCCTGCATTGTGTCTTATTACGCTATTAAAACGAAAGGCAGGCTTGTTGAAAAGGGAATTTTCTTTTCTTGCCAAACTTTGTGGCCCAACTTATTGATTGGAAACAGCGTGCAGATCATCCATCCGTCTTCTTTTTATCCAAGATCAGATTCCGGTGTAACAAAACCGGGAGGGCAACCGGGTGACACGGTCAGCTCCAAGTGGCGGCCCCCAACCCAGAGAGTTTGTTCTAATTCTGCCTCCCAGCAGCCCCGTCTCCATTGACCACATAATTGTGCAATTTGACATTTTGCTTAATGGAAACTCCACAATTTCGGAGGGGAAAAAAAAACAACCTCTCGCTAAAAGGTTTTCTTCTCTGTGACGAGGTGTTTTTAGAAATTTGGTTTATGTTGCAGGCCTGCAATTTTCCGCATCACACGAGTCACATGGTCACCAACCTGATGTCACCGCTGACACAAACCGCAAAGAAGAAGACGGGAAGTGGTTGGAGGTTCAGGTTTTTTAATGACTTATCACGTGTCTGTTTTTAATTATGCGTCTTATTCAATGGAAAAACTGCAGTCGCGAAATTGTGTCTTGGGATATCGACGAGGTTTTACGCACGTTTGTACTGGAGACGCGGCTGGCGAGACATTTTATCAAATAAATAAATAAACTCCCAAAAGAGGAAGCCAAGAAGTATCCTGATCAGAAACCTGGAAAACCTCGACCGACTCCCTGCAAAGCCTATCAACAAGCTGTTTTCCAGCTTTCCGAGCCTTTTTGAGCTGATTTCAGCTGCTTGTCTGCGGGATCTTGTTATTCAGTCATTATCCGCGTCTCGTGATCACAGGTCATTGCTGGAGCTCAGACGGACAGGTAAATCAAGAGCTTCACCTTTCGCTGCTGCTCTTTCTTCACCATGACAGACGAGAGCAGCAACGCATTATTGCAGATGAAGTCCCAATCCATCCATCCGTCTCCCGTGCCGTTTTGCCATCACTCAACGAGACACCGAGATATTAAAACTCCTCCACTTCAGGCAGACATTGATCCCCGACCCCGCAGGGAGCAGTCCACCTTTAACCGGCCGACAACCATAGACTTCAATTCAGCTTGCAGGCGAGTTTGAGGAACGAGAGTCAGTTCCTCGAAGCCCGTTTGATATTTTACTTTTTAACTTTTCTAGCTCTCATAAGCCGATTACATTCACCCAGATGTGTGTAGGGTTGCCAAAAAAAAACTCAACTAAGAATATACTACTTCGACATATTTTCACTTTAAATGAAAGTAAAAAGTAGTCTGCCAAGAAATCACGTATGTGGTAAACAGGCCATTCACGTAAGAAATAATCATTTAATAATGGCATTATCAGACAAACGAAAATGAAAATTATTCGTATTGATCAGAGAGTTACAGCAGCGGAAAAATCAGGCGAAAGAAACATTTGTGAAAATCAATTTTTCCAATAGAAAAGGTGAACTTTTTCATTTCTGGCTGAAACAGGCTTGTTCTCCATTCAGAGGAGTTGCTCAAAGTGGGTGGAGTAACTCAGAAATGTAACTCGAGTAACAGCAGCGATACTCCATTACATTAGTCAAGTAAAAGTAAAAAATACAGCGTAGAAAACATGTTTCTGCAAAATAACATGCTTTCCAAATCAAATTGTCGCTGAGCAAATCCTGGCCATCTCTGCGTTTGCTGTTCTTTGTCACACACAAAAAGCGACACTTTCCTCATATTGTCTGGAAAACTATCCCTGAATAAGATCCCCTGTTTTCTGTTTCTTGCTTCCTGCTGGGCTGAGGAGCCACGCTATTAGTCAGACTCAGAGCTGGAGCCTGGTTTTGTGCCGTTAGCTAGTTTTTCACGCAGCCAGGGCGCTGCCGTCATTAGCCCTCTGCAGCCCTCTTCCACTTGCTCGTGCATAGTTTATTAATATTTTAATCAGGCAGGAAATGGCCCGAGGGCTGCCGGCAGTTGCAGATCATTGTTTTATTCTTCACACCAGCTACTCTTTAACTGGGTCTGACTGATGCTGTCAAAAAAAATAAATAAATAAAATAACAGGGTGTTTAATCAAAACAGTGAAGTTAAGAGTGTGCGTGCAGAGCTGCGCGTTTCCCTTTTCAAACAGAAACCGGACCCTCACCTTTCTTCGCTGGGGATGCTGTTAAACGCTAACACATTCCCTGGCAGAATATCTGCATCTTGTCTTGCATCCTCTCAGTCTCTACCCAGATGCCCCTTCACTGCCATCTCCAGCTGTTAAAATCTGTCTCCAGCACAGAATTCCCTGCTGTAATGCGCGTTCACCCTGTTTAAACCTTAATTATCACTGGATGCATTCTTTAATAATTACCGGCAATAAAGGAGAATGTTACTCCAGACTTGGCATGTCTGTGGAGAGTACATGTGGTTGCGTTTTTCTGTCAGGATGCCTCCCATTGCTCATGCGTTCAACGCGTGCGTGCGTGCGTGCGTGCGTGCGTGCGTGCGTGTGTGTGTGTGTGTGATGGCTCCTGTGTGACTGTGACCTTTGAAATTCTACCAGGGATACCAGAGGTTCCGGCTCGGCCCATTTCCCTGAGACTCTGAAATATTTTTGCTCGGTCAGTGAGATTCATCTGCAGCAGGGGATGGATTCTTTTTATGCTGATTGGTATTTCTTTTTTCAGACTTCTGTGCTGAATGTAAATTATTCATGCCCCTTCGGTTTTATTTATTTATTTTTTGCATTTCACCACATTAGAGCCGCCGCTCTAAGCGTATTTTTTGGGGGGGATTTTATGTCGTAGATCAACACAAAGCAGTCGGTAACTGAAGTAGAAGGAAAACGACGTGTCGTTTTCAACATTTTTGCAAAAATATCCAAAAGCTGATAGTCCTGATGATATCGAGTGCGCCTGTCTGTCTTAAAGGGGCGGTGTTATGTATTTTTCAGGCATGTATTGCCATTGTATGGCACAATCGCTGGAATCACGATTGTCAACGCTACGCTAATGGCAAAAAAATGAAATAATTTCACAAGTGCTGAGTTTCTGTTGAATAAGAAACAGCTCAAATCACACGTGACCGCGTTTCCTTGAAGCAAATTTATTTTTGTAACATCAGTTCGTGCAATTAAATGCAGCTTATGCCACCTTCAGCTCGTCATCACTGCAGTGCTCCTCCATTACACCGTTTATGGGCATTCTTAGGAGTGTTAGGTTGAAAAGCAGTTTGCATGATGAGCTCAGTGGACACACAGTCTAAATTAAAAAGACCCTAAGTGCACTGCCTGTCGGTACAGAAGAATGGTTTCTATTAAATACATTTATACAGTCAACAGGTTGTCTGGAGATGCTTGCAAAACGCTTCCAGCTTTAATTGGAACAAAAAAATGGATCAGCACGTTTTGACTCCTGAGGAAGAAAATACTGAAAGCTGCATCCTTTTTTTTTACATCAACAATGGGAGAAAGTTCAAGGCATATGAATAATTTTGCAAGTTTTTGTTTTCAGTATTTCAGCTGGGTGCATTTCTGACCCACAGAATGTCGAATATATTCTGTCGAATATATTCCGTGGGTCAGAAATGAGCAGCGCTGCTCTGCTTGGAGAGAAGCCAGAAGCAAAAGTTCAGCGCTGCTCTTTCGGCTGCAGCTCATCACCCCGGGACAGGACAGCGTGTACGTTAGCAAACCATTCATCTCCATCTGGAGCTTTCTGAAAAGTGGGTTTATTTATTTCCTTCAGTCTCTTCATGCTCTGCGTCCCGACCAATAACTTTGATCCCCTGTGACTTTTCTGCTTCTCCTCCTTCAATCTCAAACGAACTTTCCGCCTCCGGAGTAGTGTATAAATGTGAATCTGATTTGAACTCGGTCGGCATCTTAAAGGGGCAGCGTCATGTAAAATCAACTGGGTTTTTTTTAGCTTTTAAAAGTCCATGAAGAATACGTCAACGTCAATGTCAAATTTATTTATATGGCACTGATGTAAAACTGCAGCAAAGTGCTGTACAAGAACAGCAATAACACAAACTGATAAAAACTTCAAATAAACACGTAGAATAAAAATGAGTTTGAGAAGCGATTTAAAGGTCCCCAGGATAATGGGGAGCTAACCCATTTAAAACTTTATAAGTTAATAACAGAATCTTAAAATCTATTTGCTGCCCACTCAGCTCCTTCAGACTAGCCAGCAGCAATCAGCAAACACCTGGTGGAACTGTGCATGTGCTGAGCTCATTACAGGAGCTACTTCTGAGTGCAACGCTGGTAAAAAAAAAATAAACCGTATTAAAGGGTTAACAGAGAAGCCAGGTTGTGATGACTTCCTGAAGGCAGAGTTTCAGAATTAGCAGCACTTTTTAAAGAGACAGAGGCCCAATTTCCAGCCGTTACATTAAAAAGTGAAGGAATTTTTGACATGCCTATGGCATTTTTATGACAATGAAGTTAAAATAGTTACTTGATTGTGCTATAAAATCTTCCTATGTGCCTGGAAAACACGTCACACCGTCCCTTTAAGACACCTCGGATGCAGCCGCGCCATTAAATGAACTGTCAGCACACACGAAAACACACCGCAGTACTTCAGTGATGTACGTTCAAAGCTGCGCACATGAAACCCTCCCAACATGACTGATGTTGCCTCATTGCATTTACGCCACAGTCTACCATTCCTCCAGGAATACTCAATCCCCCGTTCAGATTAGTCCCTCTCGGCCCGAGACCATTCTTCTTTCCTCCCTAAATCCCTTGTTCAGCTCCTCCCTCTTCCAGCTCCAACATCTGTCACTCATTTGCCTTCCTGTCTTTGTCAATCTGAGCTTCCAGGAATTCACTTGAGGAAGCTTTGCCCTCTGAACTTGATAACTCCTCAGCCTTTCTCAGCGACTTTACTCCCAGCGCGCGTTAAACACTGAAGCTTCTGTATATTGTTTTGATTGTGCATGCGGCATATCGATGACAAAAGCACTGATCCAGTCTTTTCTTTTCTTTTCTTTTTTTTTTGTAATTTTTGCCAACAACAGAATTACGCAACTCAATTTGTGCTTAAAAATAAGCCAAGGACTGTGTTAATTTGCGCTGACTGTGCAAGTTAAATCTGAGAACAGCAAATAAAACACAGAAAAGTTGCATTTTGTACCTCCGGATTTGCCAATGCAAATGAGTTAAGTGCTCTAAATTTTCACCAGCAGCGAACTTCAGGGCACGCAGATGCAGCAGCAATAACTGCTGTGATACGCCTGTTACCCATTAAGAGCATTTACAAGCAAACACAAGAGTTAATCATTCTGCAGATTGAATTGGAATCTTATCCAGAGCAATGGCCAATGACTGCCGATTGCTTCAAGTCGTAAAAGCAGACATCTTTGATTCGCACAGCTTTTTATAAATGTTTTTTTTTCTTCTTTTTTTTTTTTTTTTATTACCTGCACCAGGTGTGAACACTGCATATCACTTCTTGTGTATTTGAACATTTAGCAACAGTATTCTAAGAAAAGATTGTTTAAAAAAAATTAAAAATAAATAACTGGTATGAAAACAGTTTCCAACGTGACCACATGGTGGCAGCAATGTACCAAATTGTTTGCCAACATCCAGGATCCAGGCGTGTCCTTCTGTTATCTAAACACTTGTCAAAGTAATCTAATTCTTATCATTCTGCATGTGTTCTTGTTGCCATAACAGTATGGTTTAAAATTAGTCAAACGATGTTTGGGGGGAAAAAATCCAGTACAAAACCCACATTTACTGCCAGATCTCGCTTCCCGGCCACACGAACCACTGAAGCTAAAAAGAGAAACGCGTAGAAAATGATGCCTTTGACTTTAGACAGGTTGTATTTCTCAGTGTTAAATCCTTTTCTGATTAGTTCTCAGAAGGATGATCATCCTGAAATCATAACCTGGTAAAAATTAATACTCAGACGATCACAGGCTTCTCTCAGGTATGTTTGCAACTTGGACCAGACGCCGCCCCAAAAGCAGGAGGTGAACTATGACGCAAGGCATTTTGAGACCATATAAGTGCGTCGGTCTGGCACTAACAGGGAGAAATGGCTCGCAGTCTTTTACCAGAGACAAAAGGGAAATCCTACAATCACTGAGATCTGACACTACTCCATTTTTGTTTGTGCTTTGTGAAAACGGAAGTTGCTCTCACGTCTCCTTCAGAGAACTGCTTCCTTCAGGAGTTCTTGTTGCAGCGCCGCCACAGGCGAGGAGGTGAGCAGGTTTTTCCAATTAGTTTGGATCGTTTGACACGGCGCAGAGTGAAAATGCAACAGATGTTGCAGTTTTGGTCTTCAGTCAAACTCCTGACTGTCAGGAGTGAAACCATCCTGTGAGCTTTGGTGCCTGGTACAAATGGGTGCAGCTTAGCTGTTCCTCATCTTGCCAGAATCAGTCAAAGCAATCATAGCGCATATCAATATATCCAAACAACAGAAACTGCCGCTCCTCATGACTGTCCATTGAGCGTGTGTTGTTAAATCGTAAAAATTCCCTCATTCTGCAGGGCGACCAGGCCGAACGACATCCTGGCTAATTAAGCTGCATTAATGATGTTTTTGAAGCCAACGCTCCATTTGTCAGAGTCGGCAACATGCCTAATGACAGAGGATCCACGGTGATGTTGCGCATTAGCGAGCGGCACACACACATTGACCATGTGTTCCTCTCTCTTATTGCTTCTAAAAATAAAAAATAAAAAAATACCTCGCAGGGCAGTGCGACGCCTCCTTCATCCTTCGGAATCTGATCTTGCGTATTGACTCGCAGAATATAATAATAATCATTACTCTAAAGAGCTTAGCTAAGCTGCTTTCACCACATTAGCAGCATCACTGTGAGCTCAGAGAAACACTACACACCCACTCTCACCGGTTTATCTAATTCCCCGACTCGTGTGCTTTTCTGCCAATTCCTGTCATGTAATATCATTTCATAGCATTTAGCAGGAGACACTTCCCTTTCTTGGATGGAGGGGTTTCTACAAATGAGGTAAGAGCGTGTAATGTTTCTTGGCACGTTTGAGCGACTCTTTGAGCGAAACGCTCCACTCCAGGCATCTGAAGATAAATCATCACCTCAACGGAGAAGAAATCCGTCTTGTGGGGATAAACACGGGGTGACTCGTGCGTGTTTGTTTTTCCGGGGCACGTTGCATAAGTAAAGAAGATTAAATTTTAAACTCCTGGCCGGCAGAACGATCCAGATATTAAGGTAAATCCATTTCCTCGGCCAGAACCTTCTGTTCTGTGGGTAAAAAAATAATTATTATTTTTTTATTTTTTTATTTTTTTTTTTTCAAAAAGTCAGTCCAGTGATGTGGTCTCTACTTTTTCTGAGTTCTAGAAATGCTGTTTGAATGAGCTGCGGTCCGGGCTGTAGGAGAAAATCATGCCGTTTGTTACGCCAACACATGCGCATACACAGTGAAACAAGAGTATCGGAATAACAATGATACAACAATAGGTTTACTTTGGGTGCACTGTGGGGGAAAAATTATACATTTCTCCCCTCTGCACTTAAGATGAAGAAAATGTAGGGCTTCTATCAAAACAATGAACTGGAGTATAAAACTGTCTCAGTCTTATTTTACATGAGCTGATGTCTTTTACCCCAAACTATCTCTCACCTTTTCCCACTGCAGTCATCCGTCTAGGAAAATGTGCTCCCTGTCCACCGTGCTAGCACATCTAAAAAAATGTGAATATTGTGAAAGAAGGGCAATATTTCTCTGTGAGCTTTGGTTCTTGGTACAAGTGTGTGTCACTGCAGAAAGTCAAAGTAGTAAATTATGCAGAATCATCACACACACACACACACACGCACACACACACACACACACACACAGCGATACACTACACGCCTTTGTAATTTTGATGATTATGGCATATAGATAATGAAAACCCATAATTTACTGTCTGAGAAAATGAGAATACTGTAAGAAAAAAAAAAAAAAAAAAAAGCAGGTCATTATTGGAAACGCGGCGAATGAACTGCACCTGCAGAGGTTTCGGCGTTCTCTCACTCTGCATCAGGACACACAGCCACGGGGAAAGATGCTGACTGCCATGGACAAACTTCACAATGAGGGGAAGCCACAAGAGGCTATTCCTGACAATGGTTGTTCACAGAGTGTTGAATCCAAGCATATGCACAGAAAATTGAGTGGAAGGACAAAGAGTGGAAGGAGCAGAATTCACAGAATCCACGCTGCCTGAAATCCAGTGTGAAGTTTCCACAGTCAGCATCTGCGTTTCCTTTGACCATCGAATTGCACAAACTGAAACTTCCTGCAAACGTACACCTCATATGAGTCACAAGGTCACTAGTCAGAGGTTACTACTGGCGAAAACCATGAAGAAGACGACAGGAAGTGGCAGGAGGGTGATGGTTTGTTTATGTTTTCTTCGCATAGTTCATAAAACGTTGTGCGTCATTCAAATGTGTTGAATCCGTAGCTCTTCTGCAAAACATTTTGTTGAACATTCGGAATGAAACCGCAGCTGGTGACGGTTTTCCCAAACTGCCAAAGGCACCAACAGCTGCTTTAATGACCACCGTGTTCCCGTTCTCTATTCCCTGACCTTTAACCCCATAGAAAATCTCAGGGCTGGTGTCAAGAGGAAGAAGAGCGGCAGCAGACCCATCAAATCCGATGACCTGAAGGCAGCGATCAAAGCATCCTGAGCCTCCATTACACCTACGCAGCGCCACAAGCTGATCGCCTCCATGCTGCGGTGCATTCATTGACGCATTAATTCATGCGAGAGGAGGTCCAACCGAGCATCAAGTGCACAGAAATGTAAATACTGTTCAGAAGTCTTAAAGCATCAGTTTTTTGATTGTCCTACTGTGATATCATAGTTTCCAGAGACACTGAATTTTTGATTTTCTTTACCTGAAAGCCTTAATCATCACAAATGCAACAAAATAAAAGGATGCAATACTTTACTCTTGTGAATCTCTGTAAAATAACAGCTTCACTTCATGAGATGACTGGCAAGAAATATTGCACTGTAATGCAATATTTCAGTGGCTCTTTTCCTGCTCAATACGAAGACTGGAATTCATTGTAGTTACTATCTTATAAACTAACCCATGTTCAAGCTCAACAACTTTCTCCACCTATAAATTACCAAGTGAAAGTATTCACACCCTTTAAATGTTTTTTTCTTCTTTTTTCTTTTACATTTGGTCAATAATGACAAACTTTTTTTTTTTTTAAGCTTTTTTGTGTCAGTCCAACACCAGGGTGGCGAATAGTTGCAAAGTGTCGGTAAATAATGCTTCAACATTTTTCATAAGTATTTGGTTATTTTCAAAAGAGGAAAAAAAAAAAAAAACAATTACAAAATGTCAAAGATATGACCAAAGAAATCTTTTTACTGGATGTTCTCCGTAAAATACCAGCCTGCCACATAATTCACTTTTACAAAACAAACGGTTTGGTTTCCCTTCATGGTTCCTCTTTCGGGCGCCGTTTCTACTGACGAGTTGCGGCAGTTTAAAGGCAGCTCACGTGCACCGCTGCCCCCAGCAGGTCGGTGGTGGGAATTGAACACCGTTCATCAGCTGAAGCTCACCTCTGTGGCTCGTGGGTTGAACAAATTCAACTCATCTCATGAATATTTGATCAGAGCCAGGGCGCCAACATCTCCCCGAGAGCGTTTCGTGTTCATTTGTAATTTTTTATTGTAGAATTAAAATTAGTTGCAGCAGCTGGGCAACGAATTTTTACTAAAACTCGGTTACTATGACATCAGAGCTGTTTTTCTGCCCGGGGGGGTTTGAGGTGGAACAGATGTTTGTATTTGATGTCCAGGGGACAGGAGGACGCTGGACGGAGGCTTATTAGCAATTCTAATGCCGCAGTCAAACACAAAAGCTGCAAAAAAAAATAAATAAATAAAAAAAGTGTGCATGTGTGCTTTTACATTATTTTCAGCAGACTCAAAAAGCTGCGAGTTTTGGTTGTACAAATCAAAATCACAATTTCAGGCATGAAAATGACTGCTTTCACCTCTTTTTTTTTTTTAAAGGTACAAATTTGTTTTTCCATCACAGCTAAATGACAAAGTCCAAAGCAACCGCACAGAACTGGCTCATTTTTAACAAACATTCAATTGAAACTTAAAAATAAGAAAAAAAGAAAAAAAATCCAAATCAATGTTTGTCCGATTCTGTTCTTTTTCTTCTTTTTTTTTTTTTTTTTTTTTTAAAGGACAGCACAAAATCTCCAGACGAAAGAAAAAGAAAATTGAAGCAATCATGAGTTCAGAACAAGTGACCCCACGCAGGTTTAAAATGCTCCTTCGGCAAATGAGGGGGAAAGAAATGCAACCTCTGCTGTCGCCGCAACGGACCAATCCATGTCAATTGGGTCTTTTATTTTTTTGTTGCTGATAACCAGTGGGGAGGAGGAAAGTCTTCTCCTTCTGGAACATGGTATGGTTTCCTAAGCAGCTGAAAAGAAAAGAATCAGGTTTTTAAAAAGGCAAGGCTTTGGGGGTATCTTTCGTGATGCAGCAGAAAACACAGTGAGGCGTTTTAACCTGGGATGCAGCCACAGCAACACAACAACTATGACTTTAACCCACATTAAAACCGATGCCAGATCATCTCCTTGTGCTGCATTTAGCGGAAAAAGAGCAGCAAATGGTTTTCGGATTTATGCGGTGAAGTTGTGAACTGTAAATATCTTACCTCAAATCTGGTGGGCGAATCCGACAAAGATCCACAAAAACTACGACAAACTGGAACTTCTCCTCCGGGAAAGGACGGTCTGAAGGATTTTTTTCAGGAGTTTGAAAGCTGTTCGTTCGTTTCACACGATATGAATACGTTGTCACTTTCTCAACTATGCAGTAATTATTTTGGGTCAAAAAGCTACCGCAAAGTTCTGACTCAAAGTTGCCCTGTTACCAGTGTCGTATAGTAACAAAGTAAAAATACTTCACTACTTAAATTAAGTGTATTTTGGAGAACTTCATACTTACCTCGAGTAAGAACATTTTTGATAACTTTCACTTTTACTTCACTACATTTCCGAACTTAATTGCATACTTTTACTCCGATACATTTTCAATTTGTGGTTTAGTTGTTTTCAATTTGGATTTTGGCTCTTCCAATATCCGGTGTGAGCGGTGCCTAGCTCAAGGTGGTTCCGATTCATGAACGCTATTTTCGGCCAGCCGTTCTCTAGGTCTCCTCCTTCCTCAAGGTGTCGGAGTTTCACTCAGGGAGAGTCAACAAATTTTACATCCAAACTCTCCTGAGAAACTAATGGAAATAGATTTCTTGCCTTGTGACCAACTGACACAAAATTCATGCTGTCACACGAGACACACTGTCCTCTAGTGAATTTTTAGTCGTACTCAATATTTTCAGTAATTGTAATCTTAAAAAGTATATATTTTGGATGGCCTAAAAAATCATTTTTAATATCTCGGAAACCAAAGCTGCACAAACGGAGCACTAACCAATCAGACTAATTTGCTGGATTATTTGAGTAGGTGGGGTGTCAGCTTCACGGAGGTCTGTTTCGCTTCTCCCATGAAACACCAAGTTAACAGAAAAGCTCTCCCTCTTCAGATGCCAAATAAGCTGCATTTCCCTCCCAATTCTTTTTTTCCTTTGCATAATGACCAGTTGTGTGCACCTATAGTTTGTGAAGTAGAGTAATCGTAACGGGGTTTTTTCTTCATGTTGGCCGCATTTGCTGTACTGACTATTTATTTTTCTCATTTTCAGCACTGACCTTACTGAAAAGAAAGAACTTAAGGCCTACAAAAACTTTGTATTTTCTGTCCTGGAGTGTATACTAAGAAGCTGGTTCAGTTGGAAAGCAGGTTAAGTTAACCTTGTGGTTTAGGTAAAGCACCTAATTTTCTAAACTAAATGATGCCTGCAGGTATATCTATTAGCAGGTTTCATTTTGCCTGCACTTGGTTGTGTACAAGTTTACCAAAATATAAAAAATGTCATTCAAACTGCATTTGCCTTGTTTTACTTTTTACTTGTACTTTTCATTACATTACTTGAGTACATTCATTTTTACAGTAATTTAAGTACAAGACGTTTCAGATACTTTCAGACTTTAATTCAAGTATCATTTCAGTCAGTGACTTGGATTTTTAACAAAGTCATATTTTGGAGAGACACCTGCACTTTTACATGAGTCCGAGATTTCTGTACTTTATACAACACTGCCTGTTACAATGTGAAAGAACAGGCAAGTTAACAAAACGAGATTTGCGAATCGGGACATTTATCGTATCGTTGATCTTTAATTGTGATAAATTGATCGCAGTAAGCATTTTGCTGTGTTATTGCTGTTGTTTAAAACCCCCTCAAATCTGTCCATGTCGTCGAGTGTTAGCTTTATTATCTTCTCCAACGACAGATGTTCAATGAGCGTGTCAATAAATTTTAAAATACGATTAAATGCAGTTTGTGTGGGTACTTCATGTGACTGCTGTCCTGAAACAGCATTGAAAGATGATGTTTTCGGTTTTTTGTAGTTCTTGTCACTTTTATTGCTATCGCAACAGTTTAAAGCTGTGATAAAACTAAATGTGCATCGCCTTGCCCTTTTTGCGAAAGTCTTTTGAGAAGCAGAAAGCTGTTTATGAAGGCAGGAAATCTCCTAAATGACTGATTTGAAATATGTAGTCATACAGCATTAGCATGGCAACAACAGCAGCGTTATTCACCTGAGAATAAAGTGACAGCGCTAAAGCTGCCACGTTCAAAAGTGTCACAGAGGTAAAATACCATCTTGATTTTATTCAAGCTACTATAAGGTTTTGGCATTTTAGATGTTAGCTTTACTCCGCTGAGAGATTTCCCTTCCAACTCTGTGAACTATGATCAATCTAGCTGTTGTCTACTTTATGTAACATGCTAACGGCTCATAAACGCTCCAAATAACCCCAGTCAGGGAATAAAAAGGGAAACAACCTATTTAACAGCATATTCTACAGACACATGATGCTAATAAAAGACCTTAAAGCAGGCGCTGTGGCATTTTATTCCTTTCTAATAAACAACATAAATAGAAAACTACCAAGTTTAAACAGCCATTCAGTATTCTACTCACCAAACATCTTTCTCTCTCTCTCTCTATATATATATATATATATATATTTTTTTTTTTTTTCTGAATCAATTTTTGCTTTTAGACCAGGTTTCCCTGCGTTGCACCAGACATTTGCATTTTTTATGACCACTTACCTTTGATTTGCTGGAGGTGTATTGAGCGAAATTTACAGACGCTTTTAATATTTTATGGGACTCTCCCGAATGGGCTTCAGTCTGGGCACAAACACCACGCAGTTTGAAGGGGGGTGAAACCATTTTGCAGGTCGTGCGGTACGCCAAAGGTCATTCGGTCAGCCTCTGACCCGTACGCGCGTCTGTTTGTGTGTTTCTGTCCACGTGGTCACTGCTTTCAAAGCCTTGTTTAAAAGAAAGGCAAAGAGAACAAATGAGCACGACTTCTGTCCTGGTGGCGACTTTTAATCTGCTAAGAAGATGCGCCACGCAGGCTAACGAGGTTCTGCTCCTTACGGTATCGGAATAAAAATGTGGACTCGTTTGGCTGCGTCTGCCTGATGGGCCTGCTCGGTTACCAGATGGAGTTGTATTTTCTTGTCCCGGACATAAAATCACCTGCTGATAATTAAAGAAAGCATGAAGTATTTGCGGGAATGCAAAAGCGTCCTTGTCTACAGATTCCTGGGAAGAGGTCGCAGCTACTTGACCTCCGAGTTGTTCTGCAGCACGACAAAGGTCTGATGCAACGAGGCGAAACTGCACTCAGACTAGTGTTAAGTAAACAGGATTGACAAAATATATTCACTATACTGACAGGAAACTCTGAAAAAGTAAAAACCAAAACATTTCAACAGACTATCCCTGAAAGCGTCGCATCAGGGATTACATTTGGTGAAATAAAACGATTGTTAGGCCCTAAAGTCACAAATAAACCAAAAGCAAATCATAGCAATGATATATTTTCTCAGATCCACGTAGTTCCTGGGCCTTTCTCAATGATTTGAGTCTGAGTTCTTACTAATATTTGTCTTTGGGATGTTTTCACGCCTGAAAACCGGTTCGATTGGGGAGCAAAACTACGACATTTGGTACATTTTCAGAACATTATAGTACATTTTCAGCTGGTGCGGTTCACATTCACACTGCACTGAGTCAAACAATCCAAACTCTTTGAAAACCCTGTTCATCCCCTCGCCTGTGGCGGCGCTGCGCCAAGAACTATTGACGAAAACCTCTGAAGAAGACACAGAGCACAACTTCGTTCTTCAGAAATTGTAAAGGAAAATGGAGTGACGTCAAATTTCAGGGCCTGGAAGATTTCTCGTTTGTCTTTGGTAGAAACTACAAGCCAATTTTCCCTCTAGAAAATAGAAGCCAAAACATGTAATCAATAAAAAAATGCAGTCTGGAGGAGATGATGTTATTTATGCTTCTGAATATATTGCAAAAGACTGCGTGTTTGAAAAGGACAAGCGTAATGCACCATTTCTTTAATCCTCCAGTCTTCTACTTGACATCCCAATAAGTCTGGTTCAGTATGATTTGTTAGTCGACGCCCCCTAGTGGTCTGGAGAACTCCTGTTTCATTTGTAGCGTTTCATCCTCACAGTCTTTCATATTTGCCACACTTTCCCTTTTCCTTCCATTGTCTGTGTTTGCAGAGTTTTCCATTTCGTTTGTTGCGTTCGCCTTTTGCGTTGGTTTTAGAGTTTGCAACATTTATGCGTTTGTTGCACATTTGCATCTGTTGGCCACCGCAGTTGAGCAGAGAGCCTTGGAAACTTTCATAAGGTTTAAAGCAAATGAATATGTCACAATATGAAATATGTCACAAGTCATATCAAAATATAATAGGGGAGGCTGGATATGAACTTAGAATTTTACCACAATGTTTCGCAACATTGTTGTATGTTTAAAGTGTGATGTAAGCTTCACGCAGATTTCATTTCAAAATGTACTGATGTTTTTTGATGACTCTGTGGGAGAAAAGACTTTTTAGTCTTTTTTTTTTAATTACCTAAACTTTATTGTGACATAATGCCCCGCCAGTAAACGGGATGAACATGCTGAACATTTGGTTGTTCTGAGTCAGATTGATTTTTACAAACCAATAATTCTGTTTCAGCCTGTTTTGCCAGAATTCTTTGTTTTCTTTTAGTTTTATTGGCTGCATTGGCCTTTATTTGATAGTGAATTGACAGGAAAGGGGTAATGAAAGAAGGGGGAAGACATACAGATAAGGTCAGCGCGCCGGGAATCGAACCTGCGACGGCCGCCTCTGGGACGAAGGCCTCCATACGCTTCACCCCAGCTTCGCCAGAAGTTCATGTTAGCTTTTTGAAACCAAGGTAACAGGTGTTGGTTCCCTCGGAAACCGCAGCTGGGACCAAGCGCGTTGCGGGTTGCTCTGCTGGAAAAGCGCCAGAGAATCATTGAAGCTGGAATCGACTGTCGCTGCTCATAATCCTGAATTCAGAGCCTCATTGTGAATGGAAGCCGCATGAACAAATTTCTGCTGAATTACACAAGGCTGAAGACGAAGACAACAAACTATGAGAGAAAGGATGACTAGAGAGCGCGTCTCGTGAACGGTGGGAAAACAAAATCTCTGCAGACTCCAACCGTACCGAGGCAATTAGTTGGCAGAGATCCTTATCGCCGCGCGTATCTCGGCTCCCGTTTGTTGAAAACGATGCGTGGATAGAGGACCCCCGCCGCAGCGCGCTCTCATGCGAACATTTTAGTCGAGCTCTGCCCGGTGGAAACAATTAAAAGGAACAGTTGCTCTGCGAACGCTTAAGTGTGATGTTCCAGGGTTTGGTTCTGGATTAAACGCTTTTGGGAAATCCTCCGCCTCCAAGAAACGCGATAGCCGGGCGGAAGATCGAATCTGCGGCCGTGGCAGGGAAAACGAGACCGACCCCGAACCGGTTCCAGCGGGAGAACTTGGCACGGCGGAGCAAAGCGGAGGGGGGTGGGGGAATGACTTGGCCTTGGCAGTGGAAGGTGTGGACGCAGATCTCAAGGAGGATATCCCGGGTCAAAGTTCGCCCAGCATGGACAGGATATCCTTCCAATCCCTGCGTTCTGACTTCTCCCCCGTACACACAGAAATAAAACAAAACAAAACTTCAGCTGGGTTGTTCCTTTGACCCTGTGTCCTGGACGTTCGCTGTGGGACAGATGGCGAGCGGAGACTCGAAATGAAAATTATGATCCCGATTGCGAGGCCTGGTCTACTAAATCGCTTTGCCGGGCTCTTCCACAGAACACAATGACAATTGGTCAAACCGGGTGGTAAATTACAAAATTACGAAGCCCTTGATATTTTTTGGTAATAAACAACTTTATTTAAAGCCATTCAGGATAAATAAAAGTTTCCCATTTTGGATCCTTTACAGGAATAAAAGCAAAACTGTCTTGTTAGTTATAGGCATCCTGCTCATTTTATCAAAAAAATACGCATTTCATTTGAAAACACCCCCAATGCTGACTAAAATATTCATGCTAAAGGATTAATAGAGGAACATGTCATGATGACTTCCATAATAAAAAGCCTTCAAATAAAGAATTTGCTGAAACTTGCAGAAACTCTTTTCGGCGCTGCCACAGCAAATGTTAGAAGCAAAATGGTCGTTTTACAAATCCTCCCAATTTCCAGGCCGAATGCCGTTTATCAGACGCGACCTCTTCCGCTAAAGTCCTTCGCAGTGCAGGACGGCTCATTATGGATGCTAACGGACAGCTGTAATTACAGCGCGCCTAATAATAGCTCTGGAGGACAGAGGCGTTTGCCAGTGTAAGACAGCAGCGAGCAACTGGAACCCACTTACTGTCGACTTCGCCGCACCCCGATAAACCTCTGAGCCGTGAAATATCGGGGCTTGCTGTTATACCTGCTCACAGCACGAAACAAACAAACGAAAAAGTCAACAAGAGCAACAAACAGAGGAGCCACAAATGCGGCGTTAAATATTGAGGCGTCACCAGCTTCCTCACGGCGACGTGACAAGCCATTACTCTCTTTGTCAGACTGTAAGCAAATCCCCTTTCCTCTGCCCGCCGCTTTTCCTGAAACTCAGTCTGAGACAACATCGGTTTTGTTAATGAGCTTTTAGTCGAAGCCTCGAGGATCACAGCTTGGTTTTTGTTTTGTTTTTTTCTGTCACTTTCAAAGCTTCAGCGTGGAAACAGCTTTAAATGCTGACATTTTCCCCCAACATGGACAGAAGGACTTAACTAGTAGGTCTCGAACCACTATGAGCCTGGATGATTTTTAAGTTTTTTTATTTCCCCCCCCCCCCGCCGTGGGCCAGTAAGTCCTGAATCCGCACTTAGGGTTAGGGTTAGGGTTAGCCAACAAAGGACAAAGCTGTCGTCCACGTCCGTGTCAGTCGCCCGCTGCGATGGAGGCTTTGTTTGTCTCACTTACTCTGTGAGTTTTAGGGCGTTTGTCTCTAATTACCTGATTTAAAAAGCCATAAAAGGGGGCGCTAGTTAAAGTTTAGCCGTATTTGACATTTCCTTAAAAGTGCTTTGTGTGGAACTGTTTAGATAAAGGGAAAAGTTAATAGCTATATATGTAAACAAAAAAAACCACACACACATTAATGAAATAAGATTAAGTTCACTCAAGCAATTTGACACTGACTGCAGGACGACTCAATAATCACAGAACGTCTTTAGAAAGTAAAGGAATGTTTGAAATGTGTGACGTTTTTGCAACAAAGATAGCAAAGAAAGCTAAAGCGCTAAGAATGCTAAACGTTAAATAATACAATCTCTGTTCAGGTAAATAAAATAGTGAGTGACTGGAGGATGACTGTCATATTAAGCAGTATGCAGCGGTTCTGACCCAAGACGTTTTGGGGCCCTAAGCTAATTTCAGATTCGGAGCAGGTGTGTAAGATGTGCCGAACATGTGATCTATCACTTCAAAACAAAATCAAACGATGCGCTTGGGGACCCCCTGGTGGTGGGTGGTGTCGGGACACAGGCGGCCAGTTAACGCATGTGTTCCTGGGTCCGGCTCCAGGCCTCAGTCTAGCATAGGATTCTTGCTCAGCAGTTGGTGCAACGGTTTGTGAAACGTTTGAGCCGAACACTAAGCGAAGGCGAAGGCTGTGCAAAGATGATGACACTCTGTCAGGGACGGAGGCCCAGAGGCAAACACAGCTGCCAATGAGCTTCCTGCAAAGCAAACAGTGTAGCAGTCACTGAGTATCATGTTGCAAATATGTTTGATGCCGACTCTCCATGTTGTTATGCAGATGAGAGTCAGAGACTGGAGACTCATGAGAGACTTGTATTCTGCAATAACAAAAAAAAGAAGAAAGAAAAAACTGTTTATGAATACATTTGTTCAGACCAGATTGCTGTTAACAATGTCTGAAATCTGCCTTTTCATTTCATATTCTTGAGTAACTGATTTTTTGTCGTGCATTTTAATATTTTAGTGCCTTGCCCCGTTGTGTAACATAAATCCATCTTTTTCATCGATTTAAGTGGCTGCCGGCTTGCATGCTGTTTATTGGCTTTGTAATAATTAGGACAGTAAAAATGTTATGTTCTCATCGATTATGTTGTTTTTCATTTGTGTTTGCAAGAACGGCATTCGTGGTTCCAACAGCATGAAGAATTTATTTTTCTTAGTGTCAAGTTTCAGCTGAAAGCATCACAACAGCCGATCGCCATAGCAACCTCTCAGACTCAGTTAGCTAGCTAAATGAGCTAACAACTTGTGAAGCTACCAAACTGTCATAACCCCCCCCCAACCCCCACCCCGGGAAAACAGTGGCTTTGATACAGTGGTGTCTCCATGGAAACAGAAAAAAATTCAACACCTAACCTTGTGATATGAAACATTGTGGCAGCGCAGCAAATGATTCCCTGATAATATGTGCGTGTGTGTGTATGCGTGTGTATGGGTATGGGTGTGTGTGTGTGTGTGTGTGCGTGTGCGTGGGTGTGTGTGTGTGTGTGTGTGTGTGTATGCATGCGTGTGTGTGTGTGTCTGTAGCAGGCAGTGAGCTGTTAAGTTCCTGCTCACAATATGGTGGAAGAAAAAAATAAGTGTTTATTTTTGAAACACTTCATCTTGTCCAATCACATATCTGATTCCATTTTAACAAAAAGGATCAATTTTCTCATCTTTGATCACCAATCTTGTACATTTCTCAAAAGTCATGGAATTTTTT
Source organism: Poeciliopsis turrubarensis (assembly GCA_010277015.1). Taxonomy (NCBI): domain Eukaryota; kingdom Metazoa; phylum Chordata; class Actinopteri; order Cyprinodontiformes; family Poeciliidae; genus Poeciliopsis; species Poeciliopsis turrubarensis. Next base: position 2,930,080 of record VMRN01000034.1, read on the forward strand.
TTTTTTACTTTTGATGATGCCAAAAAAAAGAATTGTAGACATTATGCACACCTTTGTCATTTACAGCTGCATTATGTAACATTTATTCAAATTTTAAAAAATACATATTTTCATATTCGTTGAAACTGTCACTATGGAGTGACAGTTTGGGATAAGACACGGATAATCTAGGAAGAAAACGGAGCTCCTCTGTCGCCTCTCGGCGTTAACTACCAAAAACAGAATCAATCGGGTCTTAGCGCTGTCGATCACAATCTTCTGTGGCACTGCTCATCCCCTGCAAAATCTCCCTTTCAGCAGAGCCTGTAGCTCAGGCTACTTAGCGTAGCCGCCATTGATGGAGGATAAACAGTTTTCCTGCCATTAGCACATTTAGTAGCAAATACATGAGCATGATTAACAGCACCAGGGCCCTCCTCTTGGCTCTGATTGGTTGTTTTTGGTCGGGAGCGCTGCAATTAGCAGCTCAAGGAGGACGATGTGTGAAAATAAACAGATATGTAAAAAAAAAAAAAAAAAAAAAGCTTTAAGTAAATTTTGCGTCATTTTCCCACTTCTCTGCCCTACACATGTGATCATTTAGGTAAACCAGCCAGAGTGGCGTTGGACAGATCCCCTGGATTGTATTTATTCTAATTCTTGTAACTGGCTCTCCAGGAGGAAGCCGGATTCATTACCGGCCTTTCAGAGAGGCCCTTCAGGCTGAAACGTAGAGAGAGGGTATAATAACAAGGTAATCAAAGGGAAAGGGCGAGAGCGACGCACGGAAGCACACTAGAGTTTCAGATGGAGAGAGAGAAAGTCAGAAAGAGAGAAAGGGAGACGGGGGAGACCTAAGTGCGCGTGGGGGCAGAGAACACAAAGAGAACGATACCTAGAACAATCTCCGTGTGGCTACCGGGCGTCGTATCCCCGCGCAGCAGACAGTTCTGCAGGCCAAACAGTGTTTAATTCATGCAAAAAATGTAAAAAAAAAAAAAAAAAAAAACAGAAATAGCGCAAAGCTTCAAGGCTGCTTAGGCTGTTGCTCAATTATTAATCAAGCAGAGAAATGTATCCTGACTCAAGTTGCTTTGAACTTGGGGCATCATTTTTCACAGCTGTTTTTTTTTTTTTTTTTTTTTACCCCCCCCCTCAGCTGTGTCTAATGTACCGCCAAACAGAGCCGCGTCTCACGGCCCCGTCTTCCCCACCGGGGCTGTGACTGTTAATTTATACTAATTTGAATTTTTTATAATGCAAAAACCTATTCATGCTAAATTAAGTCCCAATAAAGCCTTAATGGCACCGAGCTACACCCTGCTGCTTATGAATAATATCGCTTTTGACATGCTGAGGCATTCGTTTCTTCATATCTCTCATGCCTTTTGAATGTGAGGTTTTTTTCACTGCCATGTTAACGGCTGTGATTATTTTTGGTCAGCAATAAGTCACCTGTGTTTCCTGAAACCCAGATTTACAAGGACTCTGGCATAAAGACGCCTAATGATACTAATTTTATTTTATTTTATTTTTTTTTTTTGAACACTCAAAAGTCTTTTACTGACGGCCAAAATCACGTCTTATAATGAACATTTTAAATCTGGAAGAAAGACTCACTGGGCTGTTGGGATCAAATGCAAACACCTTCTGCATCATGCTGGTGCAACGTCAAGCGCGACGCAACAAAACAAAATAGAACTACATCAGTTCATCAGAGGCCAATCACGTGTTCGCCATGTTTGGCTTCTGGTTCTTTTTTTTCCCTCAAAGAAAAACAGCCAAAATAGACGCCAACGTTCGGATTGGACCAAGACGGCGCCACAAAATGTTGGTAACTTTGTATATGTAGGAAATCAAGTTTCAAGATTGAAATTTTGCTGATATTTCCTCAGGTCACCAAACAAACGACTTTTTTACATTTCTGTAAAATAGATCCCCTCGTACGAGACGTGAAAAAAAAAGAGATCTTCGGCAGCTGCTGAACCATGTGACCCAGTCAGTTCAAACTACAGCTGGATTGACCCAATAGCCACTGAAGACGCGGTTCTTCCTGTTCATTGTATTTTAATTCGGATTTTTAAAAATAAAACAATCGATAACAGAGACGCCAACAGCTCCAGATCAAATGTGCTCCACTACTGATACGGTATAATAACTCATGGCTACTATCTGTTTTTGTTTTGTTTTTCTTTCCCCCATTTTTTTTTTAACTATTTTTTTTCACTGACCAAATGTTTGGGCAATGAATGGTGAGACGTGATAAAGCCAGGACTCACTTTCACACACACACACTCACGCACACACACACGATTTCTGAAAGTCAGAGGAAGCATCTTCACAGCTCTGTGCAAGGCCACGTCCAGCCGTGGAGAAGCAACATGCAGACTTCAGAGGCCGTTTGCCTCTGAGGAAAAGAGTCACCGCTGCACTGTGGAAACTGGCGACCGAAGGTGAATACAGAAGCATCCGTCATCTGTTTTGCTGTCAGTGCAACAATGGCGAGCTGATGCGTGCAGGACTTCTGTACGACTGTCTTGCACACTGCTGCTTCCTGAAATCATTTGTTTTCCAGACCGGCAAAAATCTGCAAGAGACGGCCGACTGCTGTGAGAACAGGTGGAGGCTTCAACAGAAGGAGTAGACAACAACGCATCGTCGTCCAGGGAGTTTGGGTGGTGAGGGGACGTTGACAGAGTTGATTTTAGTTACTGTGAGTGGGATGATTTTGCACAACTGACTCCTGAAACCTTTTTCTGGTACAAGGTTTCTGCAGGTCTCATCACCTCTAATCACCCTGTTAATGCCACCTTGAATTAAATTCAAAACAACCAATCAGAGCCAGGAAGAGGGTTGTAGCGCTGTCAATCAATGGTGGGTAAGTGCTGCTCAGTGTGCTAATGGTGGAGAAACAACTCACCGATCCAGGAAGACTGTTTATTTACCGACATCAGTGGCTACGCTAACTAGCCTGAGCATTCATGACTGTTGTGGTGAACCAGCTGTAGCCTAGCAGAGAGTAAGGAGGAAGTATGGGCAGCACGAACACAAGCGCGATTGATAGCGCCAACACCATTCTCCTGGTTCTGATTAAGAGTGTATCTGTCTATTTTATCCAAATTAACATTCTTATCTCATGACGACACAATGATAATTTGAAAGGCATGTAAAAAAAACAAAACTCCAACTTCAAGATTGCATTTCTGTGTTGATGTGGGGCACAAATGGTTAAAAACAAACAAATAAAAAAATAAAATAAAAAACCCCCTCCTGTGTTGACAGGGTCAAAGTTTCGAAAGCAGAAGAAGAAATCGGCTTCCTCTGCTTCTAGAGCCAAACTTCGACTCTAATTTTTTTTCCCCCTATCTCTGTATTTTCCAGTCCGCTCTCCCTTTAATTCTCTGTCTTTCTGAACGCTGCCTTCGTGGCTGAGCCGAGGCCAGACCTGCATGTCGGATGAAAACCCGATGTCGTTCCGCAGCGCTGGAACCGAACACCTGTTATTTGGAGGTGAGTGACTCCCAACTCCTCCGGTGGTACGCGAGCAGATGCAAAGCCTCTAATTTGAAGACCGCCACGTAGGTAACGTGGTTCTGCAGGTCGCTTCAACTTGTTCACACATTTGCGGGCTCCAGTGAATCCCTCCATTAACGCCCGTTTGGCGACTGGGACCGTCGGCTGCTTGTGAGGTCAGCTTGGCCGTCTCTAAACACAATCAAGTTGGTCTGTAATTCCCCCCTGATTTCAGGTTACATCGGGACTCCCATTTATATTCAGACGGAGACATGAGACCAAAACATCCAGTGTCAAGAGCGGGAATTGTTTCAAACCCGGTATCCGCGTTTTTCGAGCTGCGTGAGTGAACTGGGTCAGGCCTGTCAGAGTTTCGCTTTCTTGCTGCAAACTGTTTACCATCCCAACCGATGAGACATCTTCCATGCATTGCTTAGATTCTCAACATGAAGCCGCTCTGAGTAAAATATTTACTCGCTGCCAAAGAAGTAAACAAGCCTTCTTTGCTTGCTTGCTTGATGGGACCAATCAAAAGTTTAGGCACAGGACATGAAAGCCTGGGACAGCATGTGGCGTACGGAGGGGGGCAGGGCGGCTGTGCTCAGCTTGAGTTATGCGCCATCTGTACTGAGAACCTGTGTCACAAAAAAAAAAAAAAACACCAGGAGCACTTCCCCGTCTTCCTGTTGGTTCCCGGAGCCTCTGATGAATGCTGATGCCTCACTTTTCTTTGTAGGAATTAACAAAAGCGAGGCAATTTCAAACGCAACTGCCACCTTGCAAATCCAGACCGTGACAAGCAGAACCCTGCGTGACGTCCCGGGCCCGTTCGTATCTGGTCAGGGTGTGAATGAAAAACAAACTCAATTCTGGCGTTTCCGTTAATTTAACCGACTCGCGTAACCCTCCCATTAACCGGGGCAGGGCTCAGTGAAGAGGGCTGTAAATATAGTTTTGGGATTATGTGCGATTTTTATCACAACGTTGCTTGACTGATTAGCATATTTCATCATGCTAAACAAATAGAAAACAATTAGTATTCATGTTTATGAATACAAAGAGATGTATGTGTGTTTCCAGTGGCATACACAAAGACCTGGTTTTTCCTCCCTTCCTATTGAAGATGAATGTAGTTCCTTCGGTAGCCACAGGAACACAATCACACAAGCAACAGTGTGATAAACCGGTAGACTCGGTATGATTGAACCAAACCCTTTAAGAAACCTGTTCCCCTCCTGGCCTGTGGTGGCGCCACACCAAGAACCACTGAGGCAAAACAGCTCTGACGGCAACTTCCTTCTTCTTGAAACGTAAACAAAAATGGAGTAGCATCCGATTTTATTACTGAAGTTCAACAAACGTCGGTTTTGTGTTTTTTTTTTTGTTTGTTTTTTTTTTATTATTAATTTGCTAAAACTTCAGATGGAATTCGGGAAAAGTTTACAGAGATACATTAATAACATTAATAACATTAGCATGACAAACAGAAGAACAGAACAAATTTGAATAAATTGCACAATTTGAGAGCAAATCATAATTAAATCTTTTTTTTTTTTTTTGAGCTGGGGTTGAAAGGCTAGAATTCAAAAATGAAATTTAAAGAAATGTTGTGAAACTACGGTGTCAACCTCACCACGCCAAGTAACGTCGACTTGATATCGACATTATCGACATTTTGTTCCCATCTGGTTAACTATAGTGCTAGCCATGCGTGTTTGTTTTGATTGAATTTACCCAGAGTGCCCTGCATGATAGTCCACTTCCTGTTTTCGGAGAGGTCTCCAGTGACATGTGCGCCGCACCAGAGTTCACCAATCCGAGTCAGAGGTTTTGGGGCAGGACAGAGTTCTCCTTTTTTTTTTTTTCTTTTCTTTTTTTTTTTTTTTTGCTCCACATCAGAGTGGGATGATGCATTCACGCCCCCCCTGTCCAAACCAAACCTTTTAGACAAATTAACTAAGGCTTGACTAAAGCGGACCAAAGATGCACCGTTAATCCAGAGAAGTAATTTCACCGACTGTAATCAAAAGTTTAAAAATATATATATATATACACACACACAGGGCTTATGCCAACAGAGCCAAACACCAAAGTTTTAAACCTTTCTCATTTTAAAAGTCACATAATCCCTCTGTTATAAACACAGCCTCCAAAATAAATTACAAGCTGCGGGAGTTTGTGGAAAAAAACATTAAAAAAAAGTCAAGAGGCCGTGGTCGATTCAATGCTGGCAGATTACAGGGCCGTGCATGCTTATTAGGTGAAAATGAGATTTCTCTGCTTAGCATCTCCTTTCTATGATAATGTTTCATTCTAATTTTGTCATTGTAATAACACAAAACAGGTCACATACCGTGCTGTTTGTTTCCATAGAGACTAAATGCAGTACAATAGCTGCCAAACCAGCACCCCCACATGCCTCAAATTAAAATCAAATAGAAGAGAAATGAGAACGGAATACGTGATTTTAACACAGAAACGAGAATCTGCCCACCTGCGACGCTCAGGCAGCGTAGTGGAGCTGCGTCATGTGCATCCGTATTGTCTGTAAATGGGGGCATTTTGTTATTATTGTCAAAAGGGAAAATAATAAAGCAGAGCAGCTATAGACTATTTGTTCGTTTACATCCTTCCTCCACGCAGCGCAGCACAAACCTGCTGACAGACTGAACAGGGAACTCGCTGTACACTTTATAAGCTTGGCTTAATATTTTCAGTTTATGCGACTTCTTAATTATGTTCAGCCACATTTCAGGGGGAACATTTGTTTTTGTTTTGTTTTTTTGTGGTTATGGCTTCGATTAGTAATATTAGCAATAATGCGCCAAATCTGGACACGGTCAAAGACCCAGAGCCACATAAAGTTGACCTAAAACATTTTTAGAAAGTTAAGTTTTATAAGTAATGCATATCTTTGTTATGCGAGACCAAAGTCTTTGAAGCCGAATCCAATTTTGCAAAATCCGGGAATTATCCCTTTTTTTTTTTTTTTTTTTTTAACATTCTACTTTTTATTGAGGGCTTTTGTTGTCCCTCTTTGTGCAGCTTCACGTTTTTGGGAATAATCTGAAAATGTTTTGTTACTTTAGAACAAAAGAGCTACTTTTGCACACCAAACTCTTCCTTCAGTTCCCGAACGACAGCTTTGAAGTTGCCTTCACAAGTCAAAACAGCAGAAACCTTCTTACTGTAGAGGCAGGAAACTTAAAACTATCGCATTTAAATAAATCTTAAGCCGGCCTCCCTATTCAAAAACATTTCTGTTGAAGGAAGAGACACGAGTACAACACAATTTTCTGATGCAAAAAATGCCTCTGAAACTGAAACGCCGTCTGTCAGTGCAGAGCAGGGTGAATTGTTGCACACAGAAAATGAATGGGGTTATTTTTAGCAACAAAACAAAACAGTTGTTGTCATACGTCAAAGGGATTATTTACTTTGGTATGTTCCGTTTTAACATTAATGTGTCATAGGAATACGTGAGCGCTCCCACTTTCCCCACATATCCTGCTGTCCAAATAATGTTTCCACAAAACTTATGAATCAAATTATAGATCAGCTTCAAGGAAACAAACGACCAAATGAAACCAGGACACAACACAGCATATGCCATGTTGACAGCAGATATTTTTTGCCAGGCCACTGAAGTGACTGCCAGTGTTGTTTGTGAGCATAAAGTGTCTCAAGTGGGAACATGAACGTTTCAGTGTGTGTTAGGCTTTTGCTTTTCTGTAAGTACAAATCATCAAGTCGAGTTTGCAGATTGCTTCCCTTATTAAATCAATAACTTGATGTTCAGCCACTGAACTCGGCTCTCGTAGAGCCTCATTCTCTTCTCTCTGAGATCATTTGTAGTTTTTGGGGGTTTCTTTAGAGGCTTAAGCAGCGACACGTTTGGTGATAAAACCTAAGACAGGAAGAAAAATAAAATCAGCGTCTCGAGCTCCGAGCACAAGCACGTTTGAAAAGGAGAACTCGCGACAGAACTGGGAGTGCTCTGTAAATGTGCTCTTAGCTAATGAGACGTAAAGACAGAAGCATCGCTCCGCTTTCTCCTTACTTGGGAGGGAGATGTGTATATCTTTTACCAAAGCCGCTCGCATGTTAAGAGCCCCTTCATCTCTCGCTCGCAGACAAGAGAACTCGCTGCAGGTTGGCAAAACACAGCCACTTGTCAGGGGAAGACAGATCACACGAAAGATACGGCGCTCCCCTCCCGTCTCCTTAATGCCGCAGTTGTCTGTGTAAACAAAGAAATAATTAGAAGGGCGAGGTTTTATAAACACGTTTATGAAATGTGCGCTTGTGCTCACACACTCCTCTCTGCCTTTTAAGCTTCTGTATAAACTGGTATTTATGGAGGGGAGAAAAAACAAAGTGTGGGAACAATGTCCCCAATTTGTAATCTGAGCACGATTGTTGATTGTCAGAGGCATTTAAAGTGTCTTCCGGAAGAATTTTTTTTACTAGATTTGCTTTAGATGAAAAACACAACGTAGAAAAGTGTGAAACTGCCATATTATAGAGGGCTTGAATACGAAGGTTTGCTCCACTTTGCCATTTATTTTTTGTTTGTGAAATTATTTTCAAACTTTCGCACTTCTGTTGCTTCTTAGTTTGTGTTGGTCCAACCGCATAAAATCCCAGAATGCATTTGTATTTGTGGTTGCAACATGACAAAATGTTGCAACCACAAGAAACTTTTTGTCATTTAATTCTTATTTCCACGTACAAGTTAAGAAGAAATGGATAAAAATTTGGGTCCATATCAATATGCTATTCCATATTGCTCTGATAGCCAATAATTTACCAATATTTTACATACTTTATGTGTCTTCCCACTGAACATTTTACCACATCATCTAATTGAGCAAACTGGAATTGCGAAAATACATTTGCTCAATGGAAGCACGTCAATTATGAACAAAGAAAACTATTTTTTTTTCAATACAAAGTTTTATTTTCAGAAGCATCAAAATTTATGTATTTAGCAAAACTGCAATCCAAACAGGAGTCACTCGATCAGCAATCAAATGTTGCTACTGGTGGAAAATACAAAGAAGACGAGAGGAAGCAGTAGGAAGACGACGATATGACACCGTTTTTTTTTTTTTATGATTTACCACGTGAACAGACTTCTTCATGCGTGATTTTAACTGGTTTCTTATTATTTAACATAAACACCACAGTTGGGAAATGGTGTTTTCCTGAGCGAGTGCTACATGGCGCACTCTTCCTCCTCCCAAAACGCAAACAGCAACAACATCGATTATTAGTTATGGAACAGTTTTAACGACGAGGCCATTGCGTCACCCTCGACATTCCCCTTCGTCTTCCAAACACTTTTAACGAAGCCTCACTTCTGCTCCTCCTCACACACGACCAGCTTTTCAGGCTCGTCCAAACACTTTGCGTTTGTTCTACTGGAGACGGCAGGAGTAGCTGGAAGGGCCGAGTCGTCCTGCGTACGCTTTCCTCCCGTTGCATCACTGCCTCTCTTTGCGCTCTGGTAGGACCCTGAAACATGCAAAGGGCTTACAGAGCCTGCCAAGCTGGTGCATGTCTGACGTAAACAACGAGGGAGTGTTGAACAAGAACACATTCTCTTCGGGGTTCCTATGGAGCGACTTTTAACCCGCCGTAATTTATGCAGATTCCACATCTTTCCCCCAACTTTCTTGTGGTAAAGTTTTTGGGGCGAGCCGTGGAACCAAAACAAATCGGGCAGACGAACAGAAAGTAGTTCTTAAAACGAAGACAAAGAGAAAGAAGTGAGGGGGAAGAAGATCAGTCGTGGGAGAGACGAGAGGGTGTTTGGGTGGAGGAGATGGCAGAGGGGTTTGGGGGCGGGGGGGAAAGGTTTGATTTCTGGGGCTCTGCTTCCCTACCGGTTGAGGCAGGCTGGAGACAAACACACACCGAGGTGTTTGAAGTGGAGAGAGGCTCGGTTGTCCTGACCTGATGACAAAGAGACCAGATCAGAGGAGGGGAGGGACGGGGCATTCAGGTGTGCAAGAAGACCGGGGGGGGGGGAATAGAAGAGGAGCAAAGCTGTAAATCCAAAAGAAAAAAAAAAGAGGAGAAAGAGAGAGGTGTTAACTAAAACGGTGACAAGGAGAAGCGGAAGAAAGGTAGCTTTTCCTGAAAGGAGTTACTCAGTTTGTCAGGAGTGAGGAGGGATGAGGTAACTCTTCACGTTCCGGGTTTCTAACCTTCCAGCTGCATCCGATCAAATGTTTAATTCCGACCTAATGTCTGTTTTATTTGTTTGCCAATATGCATGCAAGAGGGTTACAATGGCTGCCTTTCGCTCAGCGCTTTATGGAATAACACTGAGCCTCGACTGCCAAGACACCGCGGAGCTGCAGGGCTGCTTCCAATGGCTACAATTAAACATATTAATAGGGCTCAGATTACACTGCTATCCACATAATCACGTTGCTTACAGTGCTTATCTGATGTGATGGCTTTTTGTGTTGCCGTTCTCCACCTCGGCAGTTATTACCCAGCCTCGCTCCGCGAGCTAATCTGCTGTCATTACGCTATCACAATATGTGTTGCTGGTGCTAAAGTCAATAAAACCCAATTATGCATTCTTTAGAGACCAGTCCCTTCCCTCCCCACCCCCACCTTGTTCTGAATATTTGGCTTAGTGGTGAGTATGATGGGTGAATGTGCCGCTATATCCAGCAGAGAAATGAGACCAGAGATAGCGGGGAGCTCTGAGAGAAAACAGCAAGGCGGCAGAAGGAATTAATATCACCTTCGCTTTAAAGTTTCAGGCCAAAGCCTTTTTTTTTCTTTTTTTTTTTTTACCTTCTTCTTTTCAAAGACTTCAGCACTTCTCTTTGCTTTACCAATCCATGCCAGTGCCTCACTATACATCACTACAGTGCAAAGAAATACTATGCTAATGGTATTTATCCCTGCCTATAATTTACCACCTGTAGCGAAGGGGAACAGGATCCCGCGAAGATGGGCGTCCAGCTACGTCCAGATCACATAAAGATAACGACGTCCTTTACGTAGCTCGGAAGGCCGAGCGACAGGGAGCCAATGGGCTCGTCTGACCGGTCTAGTCAAAGGCAGAACGGCGCTTCGTTAGAGGCGAGACTCGACAGCTTGAGCACAATCCCCGCACCGTCCGATGTTGCCCTTCCAGTGCATCGACTCAACAACGTTCATTCATGTTGCATCATCTCTGCATCGGAGAACGCCGCTCTTTTTCACTCGGATCTAAATCTTGGTTGTCGTCGGGTTGATATCTGCTCGAAATTAAAAAAAAAATTTTTTGAAATTAAAAAAAAAAAAAAAAAAAAAAAAAACAAGAAAGAAAGAAAACAAGTCGAGCAAAAACAGAGATGTGTGGTCCGCAGTTTAAAAAGGAATACATTACCCCTCTTGTTTCGGATGTAAACAAGAAACTTGCCAACCTGTCAGCAAAAGTAAAGCGAGTGGCAATAATTTATGGAATAAATTAGCAAGATTCACATCACGGCAGGAAAACAACTTCAAGCTGCAGACGCGGCCATTCAGATCCCCTTATAAAACGCTTTCTGGATCATTTCTTGAGTCAGTGACTCGTTTCGCAAGCAGGAGAGGAAACACTTGTTGGTTTTCAGGAGGCTGATCGTCGGTTCATCACAAGTTCACTCGACCTGTCAGAGATTATTTACTTCAGACAGCGTCCAATTGATTGAACAGCCAACTGATGACTGAGGTCTGGAGGTTTACTGAAGTAAAAAAAACAAAATAAATAAAATAATAAAACACACGTGTCAAATCAAAAAGAATAGCAAATTTTATTAGACGCTCTCTCAGCGTTTGGCCTTGTTTTTGAAGCTTTTATAGATTTAGCGAGCCAGCGGGGATCATCAGGATTACGTGACAACCTGAATTATTCATTATCCTGCCAGTCTAATTCCGAGACGGTAACAAAATAAAAACTAATTATAAATCATGCGAACATCGTAGGCCTGTTTTCCCTCCCTGCACCCAAGGTTGCGCTGCCAATTACTATTTGCCGGGCCTGTGAGCGTAATCTTCGCGGGGAAGATGAACCACTTTGCTTCAAGCTGTCATGTCCCGTGTTCTTTCATTATCCGCGCTAATAAGGTGTCCACTGCGGGCAGCTGAGATCGCTGCTGTTCTCGTCTTTATTTGGGAAAATAAAGAAGGAAAAAACTGGAGTCTGACGAGTTGTCTGACTGGCTGCTGTTAAAAGGTAACATCCAGCAACTGGGAAAGAAAAAAAAAGAAAAAATCAAATAGTGTGAAAGGTGAAAGCAAGATGGTGTTCAGATGAAACTAACTTTTTGTTTTTTTTGGTAAGCCTCTGCTTGCCTGAGGGTGGATGAAGAGTCAAAGTTCTCGAGCATCTTCTATGCGGTGACCCAGGTGGTTCGGGGGCAAGAGAAGACAGCGACTGAGCCAGAGGGTCTGACAACAGTAAACATAAATACATATTCATTGTAACCAGGAAGTTTTTTTTTTTTGTTTTTTTTTTCTCCTTGTCTTTTAGCCAGCGCTGTACCAAAACTGAAAAATAGCAAAGCAGATCTGTGAAAATGTCTGCAACACCAAAAGTCCAACAGAAGCCCGACTGACCCCATCAGCCTCCTCCTGCTCCCCGGGTCATCGCTAATCAAGATAGGTTGGATTTTTTTGTTTTGTTTTTCTGTGAGTCGTTAGCGTTGGTCCCGTTGGTGGACGGCGAACAGAACGTTAGCGTAATGTGGGTTTTTCGACAAGCTTGCCTGCTCATGTTCAGTCACCGTTGAGTTGTTTATTGCAGCAGTCGTCACGTCACAGAGAAGCACAGAAATCCACAGAGCAGTGGAGGAGCAGCAGCCGGTCATATGAAACCCTCCAGTTTCACTCATTTTTTTGCAATTTAAAACTAAGAAAGTAAAAAAAAAAAAAAAAAATTTAAATCCTGCATGTCATAAATAGGTTTCTTAAATTGGCTAAAACGAGGGGCCAGTAGCTGTTTGGTTTCTACAAACTCACAGCTGTGTAACATCCGTCTACCACAGACTCACTGATCGTAACTTCAAACCCAAAGTCCAAGGTAGATTTCAGATGGAGTTTGTGTAAGTGAAGCATTTCTGAGTGGTTTGTCTCATTTGAAACTCTGTCACTTTGAATGATTTTCAGCAGATGATAATGCAGAGGCTCACAAAGGACGACTCATAGTTCTTCATTATTTATGCATGAAAAAACCTCAGGCCTCCGTTTCTCTGCAGCATGTCGCATAAAAACGGATCTGCTTTGCCTTTGTTTGCATTCATCTCGTTTCTATCTCGGCTCCACGTGTAGCTTGAAAAGCTTCTTTAAGTTTATAGATTAAGGACATCTCAGCAACTTTAACAACCTTATCATCGTGTGAAAGTACCATTTAAGTTGATAGCTTCTCCACAAAAGAGGACATAAATGGAGCCTTGGAAGATTCCCTCTATTAAAGAATTATGAATGCATTTATGATTTCTTTATGTCGGCTTGTACAGAAGTTAAAAGCAGAGAGTGAGAAGGACTGAAGTTGGAGCAAAAATCATCTTGCTCAGACCGCATTGCATTGCGTAAGATGACGCACGCTGGGCAAGTTATTTTATTAAAGTAATTTAGTAGCTAATTACCGAGTACAGAAACAATCGCTTTACTTATAAAACCTGTTTAAATATGTAAAAGCAGTTTTGATGCTCTCTTAGTGAGGCAATACATCATCTTCAAATGTTTCATATACAACTGAATGTACTGTATTATCAATTATATGGTTGTTAACAGAAGGCAATACTAAAAGGAAAACACTTTACACTAAAATATTAAATGTCTTTTTTTTTTTTTTTTACATATATGTAATGGTAGAAAAATAGACAAAAATTGATTTTTTTAGAATTTCTCATATTTATTGTAGATCAACTGGTTTCTATTGGCTATCAAATTAGTTAAAAAAAATATATAACTATAAGCTTGTCAAGCAACGTAGTGGAAAATAATAAAACTATTACAATTCCAGTGTATTCCAGTGTTAAAATGGCAGGATTATGTATTTTCCAGGCCCTTGGTGCCAATCAGTTGTTAATGAAACGCTACACATATCAAATATGACTAAACAGGAATGTAGCTCCGTAACTTAACACCATTAAATTGGGTCTCTGTCTCTTTAAAAAACTTCTCTTCTTTCTCCGCCTTCAGGAAGCCGTCACAGCATGGCTCTTCCATTAACCCTTTAGCAATGATTTTTCCAGGGTTTCACTGAGAAGCAGCTCCTATGATGAGCCAAGTCCCACCAGGTGTTTGCTAATTGCTTCTGACTAGTCTGAAGGAGCTGAGGGGAGAAGGAAGGGCTGCTCTGCTACGTGGAAGCCTGTAAGCTTAGAAACTGCAGCTTTCAGGAGGAGCTTCATCCTGGAAGGCGGTGCTAGGTCCACCCAGCGTTTTTCCTCGGTTACGGTTTCTGCAAACAGGCTCACAGCGGCAACACAAAAATACTGGAAGATTGGATTAGTATGAAACACACGAATGTTTATTTTTATTTTTTTGCCTTTTCCTTGATGGTTCCATGTGTTTGTGTCTATCGGATCGTCTCCCATCACAGCGTCATCAGACCATCGAGGTCAAATCAAATGCCACAAATCGAAAGCAAACTTTTTGCATATTGAACGACGCCACAGCAGGCATTGTGACACAAGGTTAGCACCACATGCATTCCCTCTAAACTCAGAAGGAAACTTTTAAGACACGTATTGATACCCGTCGAAAGAATCAGTCCAGCTGATTATTGTAGTTGCTGCAATCATGATTACTGTTTTTAGCTCAACGTTATGATGAACGCTGCAAAAACACAAAATCTTGCCAAGTGTTTTTGTCTACTTTCCAGACCGGTCGCCATGACAAATTTTGCAGGGCAATGAATCATCCCAGACGTTATTGAGATAAACTATAATCCTGCTGTTTTGTGACCATTTTCAAAAAAAAAAAAAAAAAAAAAGCTTCATGGTGACGCCAAAATGATACAAGAACATTTTCTCAAAGATCAATCAATTTTACATTCTCACGAACACTTAACACTGGAAGTGGAAACTGTTTTACATATCCAAAGTAAATAAGCAACATAAAGGGCAAATAAAATGAATTATGACGTGTCTGTGAACAAAACAAAAAACAGGCTCTAGTTGAGACCAAAGCACCAGAGTGGAGATTTTTAATCATCCAGTTTTTGGTATGAAATGAAAAAAAGAGAACGAAATTAAATCATTCAAATGGGAATGACTGAGCTTGTTTTAATTTGTCGTGTGATTAATTCATTTATTGCTTATGACTACTAGTTTCTAGTTCAAACATCTTTGTAATTTAGAAATAAGACAAAACCACCCAGGTGGGAAATGGGAGATTGCTTTAAGTCAATCGTTGCTTAATATTGATGAAAAAGCAGAAGCTCCTACATCCTGCAGACAAGTCACCTTTTAGTTTTTGTCTTCTTTCAACAAAGATATTTGTATTAGAAACTGAACCAAAAATACATGCTAAGATTTTGTAATGTGTTTGATTCTGAGCCTTTTCAATCCCACAAATACCTTAATCCAGCCCAAAACCACAGGACATTGATTCGGTTGAGTTCTGAAATTTGACTATGACATTGCAACACCTTCATGCTATTCTTCTTTTAGTTATTTTTTTTCCCCCCCTGGTGCCCAGTTGGTCAAATGAGGCCCTTGCTGTGTTTGACAGCACAGTCTGCAAATCACCAGTTACCACATATCAGCAAAAACTAGCAAAAATAGCCCAGAAATACTAAAAACTCGAGTCGGACACATTTTGATTCCCTTAAACCACAGGTTGCTATAGATGTATCACATTTGGTCAGACTGCAACAATTCACTGTTGCAGTCTGACCAACACAACTCTGGCTTTAGTCATGAATAAACCGAAGACAAGAAAATGTAGTAAAGGCGAAGAATCGAGTTGTCACAAACAACAGAAACTTAAAGGGGCGGTGTTACACAAGACTGACCGGTAAAAACATTATTAAAGGGTTAACAGAGGAGCGACGTTAACCCTTCCTGAGGCCGGAGTTTCATAGAGCGCAGGATTTTTTGAAGATTTCAAGGCGCTTTTAAAGTCAAATTTCTGTTTTGTCAAGTTTGATAGACAAGCATCTTTAAACCAACTGAAGGTAAGAGTTACCCGATTGTGCTATGATGTGGAAAACACATAAAACTGCCCCTTTAAGGGCAGAAACGTACGTGATTTGTAATGAAACTAAATGATTACCCAAAGAAAAACAGAAAATGAGATGACCAGGCGATAGGAGAAGCTCACATTAAACACGTGGCTGGACAGACGCCACAAAGGTATACTTTGTTTTTGTTCAACAAATCCTGAAACTCTGCAGTCTGCAGTGATATTTACTACACTTTCATTGCGTATTGATGTGTCAAACACTAAAACTAATTTTGTATGACACGTCTCCTTATCTGGAATCACCGTCTGCGTTTGGCTCTTTTCCTTTGAAGCCTCTGAAGTGTGATAGATCACCGCACGGAGAATTTATACTCCTGGGTTTGGTTTCAAATTATCCTTTGAATTTCATGTCTTTGAAAACAACAACAACAAAAGAATCATTTCGAAACAGCGTGGATCAATACCGAAAGGCACAACGACATTCAGGGAGAAAACTGGGACCAATCTGGCAGCTGACGGCAGCGGCTTTTATAGTCCCTCTCGCAATCTGCTTCATGATTTATTCAATTGTGCACTTGAATTTGCTCCGCTTTCTTGGTTTGGTTTCACGTTTTCATGCTTTGGGCACCGCGTTGCCGAAGCACCCACACTTCTTGAACTTTTGCACATCCTGTCATGTTACAACCACAAACCTCAGCGCTCTATTTAAGGGTTTCGTGTGGTGGACCAACACAACGCAGTGTTCACTTGCAGAAGTGAACGCTACAGAAGCAGAAGCAAGTGAGCCGCTGGAAGGAAAACGACACATTTTGACCCATGAAAATCTTCAAAGTGTGGAGTACATTTGGGAAAAAGTTACGTTTTGGTCTCAAGTGACTAAATATCTCTGCACCAGTAAAGCACACTTAAGTACACCAATAATCAATCTAGATTTTTTTTCAGTATCGGGGCCAATATTTTCAATGTCGCATCAATGATATTAAGTCAGTGAATTGTCTACTATAACAGCTATTTAAATGTTGATTTCATCTAAAATGTTCATATCAATGCATCCTTTATCATAATCAGAATCAACTAATTCAAGTTTGGTCACCAAATTATTCAATGAAAACCAAAAAGTATCGGTTTTGGAACTGGTATCGATGACACCAGCCCTGGATTTACTTCGTATCAGATTGATACCAAAATTCCCGGCATCTTCGTTGTTCCAAACTGTGTTGGCTTATTACATAAACTCCCAGTAAAACCCATTAACGCTGAGAAGGTGTCGACACTTTCGCGCGTCTCTGTATGTAATCGATGCAGATTCGGGGAAAACGAGGCTGAACACACGTCTCCCTTTGATTGGTGCGTTGCCGGCTCGTCGTTAGAGCAGATCAAAAGTGAAATCGAGAGGAGGCGATCACTTTCCAAAACGATTAGTCACATTTCTTCTCTGTCTTCCAAGCAGCCAGATGCACTTCCATGCAGATTACTTCTCTTTTTAGCTCGTTTCCGTCAGCATTCTGCCAGAAGCCGAACAGCTCAGAGATGTTTTTGAGATGACTGGGCTGGCGTACAATTTGCTCAATGTGAGGAGAGCTCTCGACATCCTGTTGACTCACCGAGCGGGAATCGGGGACGTCAAACAGGATGAGATGCTGCCTTCAGGACCACTGTGGGAAAGCGGGCTCCACAGTCTAACAACCCTCCAGCACCCCACCCCCTTTCCTGGGACACGGATCACGTTTCTCGTGTCCGCGTCGAGGGGAAGAACTCCTGAACTCCCTCCGTTTGACGTCTTCCCAGCTGGGTAACAAGATCTTGTCGGCGCTGCCAAAGTTCAGAGGATGGAGGAAGAGTTTGTTGGGATTTTTCCTGAATGCACCATCAGACGGTGGAGGGAGGGGAGGCCTGGGTATGCTCTCTTTTCTCTCCTGGCGAGGCGTGGCAGCAGCAGCACCTCGGGGCTCCTCTCCCAGTCTTTCTGATGCTCCCTTCCTGCCCTCCCTCTCCACTCCATCCCTCTCCACCTCCTCTCCCTCGAGGGCTCCTCCGTGTTTTTGATCGCCACCCCTACACCAGTTGCATCGCCATATAACAGGCTTGCAACTTTTTTTTTTCCCTCTTTGCCTTTCTTCCCCTTGCACATGGGGGGGTGTCGTGATGAATTTACAAGGCTCATGCACAGACAGTGGGCTGGATGGAGAGACACTCGGATGCATTGAGGACGACTGCGTGAGAGAGGGACAGGGGGAGAGAGAAAGAGAGAGGGGGGGGGGGAGAGCGACTGTGAAGTTAATTAGAACATCCTGCATCTGCTTCACCCTGTTTCTCCATCCCTCCCCGCCCTCCCTCTCTATCTCTGCGAGGCTTTGATGTGACTTAGTGCCTGGAAACGTAATAAAAAATGTATAATAGCCATTTCGTTTACTGTCTCTGCCTTTCCTCTTCTTCCCTCTCCCTCCCTCTCTCTCTGCCAGGGTCCTGACTCCCATGTTTCTGAAAACGTCACGTTCGGGCCGCCGGCTTAAAAACCAGCGTTTCCCCACCAGCAGGAGAGAAGTTTAGATTTCCAGACAAAAAGCCGGCCACGGACATTTCAATGTAAGGAAAAAAACAAATAAATCGTCAGGTGAGAAAAGAGAGACGCAGTCCATCACGAAGCAAACAAACCGTTGTTCCAACTTTTAGCCGCTTTGGTTCGTCTCTCGATGCACTTTCTCCAAAGAATTTGCACAAACGGCAACGCAGCGTGGATTACCTGCAGAATCCCGCTTCTGGAGACTAAACTTGCGCTTTTAACTACGATTTTTGGATAGACTGCGTCACTGTCATGCAGAAAACAGAACACATAGAAAAAACTAAACAAAAGCAAAAGTAGAAATGGGAACGTGAGATCGCCTCGTTAAGGAAAACCTTACATTCAGTGCTACAGGAATCACAGTGCAGTGTTTCTATATTCTCCATGTGTGAAAAAAGGAGTTGGGTGAGAATCATCGCAAAACATCGCCGGGCCGTAAACTGGCTTATGTTGCACCAAAGAGAAAAACTGCACAAAGAAAATAAAAAAAGGCTTGAGATAAATCTCGTGTCGCCATGGTTACGGTCGACAGAGCGTTTGCTATTAGGTTCTTTGGCACAATCAAAGAGCACACCGTGCGTGCCGTTCGCTGTTGCTCGTGACCGACATTTGACTTGCGGACGTCCATCTTGGAAGGTCTGAGGAGGCTTCTGCAGTTCCTACGTTACGGCTTCACTGTCATCGCACCGCAGGGAGACGTTTGAAAAAGGGACACCTGTGGACATCACCTGTGGACGTGCAACATTTGCGCGCCAACACATCAACTCGCAACTCGTGTTGCCATGTTTAAGGCTACGTTTGCCGCTGCCTGGAGACGGTTGGTATTTTTGTTAACTGGGAAAAAGTTCCACGTTTAGACAACTTGAGTCAGCTGCAGCTGTCATGCAAGGCCACTAGATGGCACTGTGATATTAGCGCGTCGTCAAACAAGCCTGCGCTTCTGACGCTTCGCTTCCACTTCACTTTGTAGTGAGCAGCAACTTGTGTCAGTCTCCCATGAACCAGAACGAAGCCGTAATGTTTCCGACAACTCAGTCGCAGAAACCCGCGGTTCTTTCCGGGAACGACATCCGGAGCTTTACGCGTCCTACATAATTATTTACATTTCTGGGTTTTTTTTTTGTTTTGCAAACAATTCTGAACAAAATTTCTGGTTCATCACTTGTACATGTGAAAGCCTAAACTCCCATCATCAGTCGTAATGTGCGTCGCTACAAGAGACACGCAGCTCTACACCTGATATTAGCCAGCTGATGCAGTCCACTCCAAAGTAGAGCCATCACCGCTGAAGTGGAGTCGTCCCTCCTACAAGCAATCTTTAATTGAGTGCAGGCACCCTTTGTGGAGAGCACAGAGACCAGACAACAGACAAGCTTCATTTGGGTCTGTTATCAAGTTAATTACTGAATTAACAAGCGCCAGCAGCTCAGCTGCTGCCCAGTCGCCACACTGTAATGCTGGCATCTTTCATCAGGGTGCGCAGAAGTCAGGGTAAATTAAGCATTGATCTTCATTGGGATCCCTCGAAAACTGGCTGAGAAAGTCAAGCCTCTGTGCAAATAAAGGGATCTTTGCACCGTTTCCCTGCTTTCCCAGGGAAGAGCCTTCGCCAGGGTTTTGGCTAATTGTCTGTCGGTTTCCTATATATTATTCTTCGACTGTTTTTCAGATTTCACAGTGAATTTGTACTGCTCTAAAAGAGCCCCAAGTGACATTAAGATGCTTTTAAATGAACGTCCTGAAGAATGGAGGCGCGTCAATCAGACGTTTGTGGCCGATTTGTGATTTTTGCAAAGCTTGACATGCATTTCACCCGATTCCAATCTGTTTATCAATCTATTTTGTATTTTACAATATAAGTGGTAAAAGTGTGCTTTACTATCATATTAAAGGGGCAGTGTTATGTTTTCCAGACACATATATACTTAATGTGCCATTAAATGCCACCAAGTTTCCTTCAGTTGTTACATAAATGCTATAGATCGGAAAAAAAAAAGAGATTTTATTTTACAATTTGATGCCTTGAAATTAAGCCTCATCTCTGTTATTGGTTTTGTCTGTGTAACTGCGTCATATCACTGTGTTCTGAATAGATTTTTCTAATTCACTATCGTGCGCTCAGCTCAGTCACTTTGTTGTCAGGATTTCATTTGTCTCCTTTCTGACTGACGTTCATGTCTCTGTTGCGGCTTTTAAAGGGCTTTGCGAATGAAACTGATGATGAAATTGACCTCTGTCTCATCACTGCTCTTTCCTGCAGCTCAGAGAATAGACTCTGTACCGTTTCAAGTTCATAGTTACTGAACGGCTTGGAACCGGAACACATTCAAGATCTGCTGCTCCATCAACCGTCCAGACCTTTCGGGTCTTCTGGTTCTGGTCCACTCTGCATCCCCAGAACCAGAACCAAACGTGGAGGAGCAACACTGAGTTCCTTTATATCAAGGCTGAAAACCCACTTGTTGTTTCGAGTTGATTTTGATTGATAACTGGAACTCATTTCTGTATGGACCGCAATTTTTCATAACCTTTTCTTGCCAGTACGGCGTAACATTTTGTTGTTTTGTTTTGCTTTTTTTATTGTCCTTAAATGTATGAAGCACTTTGAATTGCCTTGTTGCTGAAATATGCGACACAAATAAACTTCTCTCGACTTTCATTACAATAAGTCCGTTGAGGCTCGTGTCTGTTTAAAAGCACACTTTGAAAAATGACATTTGTCGGCAGGCATTGCCAAAGTTTCCCATAATACTCCAGTCCATTAAATGGGTCTCCCGTTAATGATGCTGGATCACATTTTACATGTTTCGTTTTCTTTCTCGATGTCCTTGCAGCATCCTACACGGATTCACATGCTTCCTTCTACTTTTGCTTTTTTTTTTTTTTTTTTTTTGCTGTAAGTTTTCTATCATCCTGCTTCTTTCCAATTCATACCTGAAGAGCCGTGCTCTCCTTTGCCTCAAGCAAAGGTATTCGCATGCCTTTTACTTCTTCGCAAGCGACAGTGGGAAGGAGGAGGAGACGGGCCGACGGATGGGAGGTCCACCTCCTGGAATAATGAGGGTGCCGCAGCAGCCCATGGTGTGCAGACACAACCGAGACCAAAGGTGAAACTTTCAATTCACTGGTCCAGATGTGTCAACCCTCAGCTCGAGACGTGGGATTTGGATGATAACTGAGCCGGGAGAGAAAGAAAATCAGAGACCCGAGCAGCTGAAGGATTTACGATAGAGCGGTGAGCTTGGAGTTGAGCCACTGATTCAGAGAATCCATTCAAGTCGGCCGTGCCTCCAGGTCTCTTTATTTTAGGTTTGGTTTGGGGCCTGTTGTGCAGAGGGCAGAGACCCCGGGGCAGACCCACAACATGCTGGAGGGATTACACGTCTCCTCTGACCTGAAGTCTCCTGGCCGTCCCTCTGGACGGAGCTGAGAGCGGAGGACAGATGTGCAATGGAAGCGCAAAGTTTCCATTACAAATGTGCGCAAGACTTTTGTGGTATTCTGCTAATGTAAAAAAAAAAAAAACAATTTTGAAATTGCAGTGTTTCCATCAAATAAGAGGTGCAACTAAAATCACATGAATAAGGTTGTTCGCACAATAAGTCATCAAAGGTCATCTGGTAGATGGCGCTAGCGCTCGCCATCTACCAGCCATCTACCAGTATTGGAGAGGCAAACGCCTTCTACTTGGGAGCGGCGACTTATGCTGCATTTTGGACAAATAAAAGTTGATGATTTCTCAGAAGAGCTATGAGTTCAACATTTCTGAATGATAAAAATCAACTTCTGATGAGCTGTGTGACGCTGGGATAGCTGTGGAGGCGCCAGCGGCACGTCGTCCAGGGAGGCCGCTGCCCATAAATAAACTGCTGCCGCTGTTCACAGATGTGATCAGAAAAAAAAAAGAAAAAAAAAAAAAAGTTTCCCATTGCTGTTTCGCAATAAAAACAAAAATAGACAAGATAATCCTGGTGCAAAAACTTTTTTTATTTCTAATCAATGAACTTCTTTTTGGCATGTTTCCAATAAGCTAATTCATTTGCGCAATTCCAATTTGCACAGTTTTGAGGTAAATGGAAATCAGTCAAGTTGTGTTGCACTTGACTCCGTCAACAAGTCAGTTCACATAAAAACATGACATAAAAACATAAGAATAAGAAGTCATAAAAACCATAAAAATGCAGCCAACAACTGAGAAACCAGAGACAAACGTTGCAGTTTGACGATTCTGACACTTCACTTTGCCTTTGGTGGATAATTGCGGTGTGGTGATGAAGAGTGAACCCACACAGAAAATCCACCAAGACTTGAACCAGCAACTTACTAGAGGAGAATGCTAACCCCACGGTGCAGCAAAGCTGCAACAGCAACATCCGATCAGGCGAGACAGCAGCTGCAAGGGTATTGATTATTCTGGCAGACAACCTTTACATTATTTTCCATTGTTTAGGTTTATTTGTTGTTGGTTTTTTTTAAACCGGCAGCGCAAAGCCCTGAAACTGAAACAAATGAGTGTTGGCGTTCTCATTCAGTGGCGTGTTTGTCTTTCCGAACACGCCTGTGGCATGGATGTGGAATAAATATTCCCCGTCGTCGCTCGGCATTCCCACCTTTACCCTGTGTCGACCCTCCCCATTACACCCATTCATGCCTCCACCCCCCCCCCCCCCAGTCCCCCGATCCACCCACTTCCTCCCAAGGTGGTTCCTTTCTGCCAGTCAGCACTTCCCCCCCCGCCCCCCCGGGCAGGAAAGGGGCGTTTGATCCGAGCCTCTTCAGCTCTCCCTGACTCACTCGCTCGCTCTCCGGCTCTTTGTTGCCTTTCAAGCTGCTCGGCCTCGCCACTCTCACAGAGACCGTCTCCATTACTCGCCGTCAAAAGCCGAGTTCAAAGATGACATTCTCTGACTTTATTAAGGCATGTCAGTTTGACTCTGTGAAGTTGTTGCGCTTCTCAAATGGCAGAGGGAAAATTATATTTAAAAGGGGGGGGGGGGAATAAAAATACAAGTTTTGCCCTCGTTTTGAAGAACACGAATGACATCACAGGAGGGAAGGAAATGGTGTCGACTGTAATTTGTCTGTCTGAATTACCGTCATCAAGGGAACAAGGCTGTGCTCGTGATCAGACTCGAGACCTGGCGAAAGTGCTACTTTTGCCAAATCACAGTCATAAACTTTGACGCGAATTACTGACATTTATTTTCATTTTAATTTTCTAATAGTCAAGAGTAAAACTTTCAAAGCTCTCTGGCAATAATTCAATTTTATTTATATATTCTAAATTAATACAAATCGACAACAATGAACCCAGTTGAAGGGCTAGTATTGTGTCATCTTTAGAGATTTATATCATGTTAAATGATATTCTCTCATCAAAAACACTCCCTGAGTGTCACTTCTTTCTTTCATGCATGTTTGGGAAATCATTTAATCTCCCTTGGAAACCATTCTGCCTTTTCGCCGAAGTTCCTCCCCAGAGTCACAGTCTCCAAGCTGCCCCGATCAGCTCCTTCAGACTAGCCAGCCTGTGGCTAGCAGCCAGCAGCAATTAGCAAACACCTGGAGGAAGTGCACTTCTGCTGAGCTCGTTATAGGAGCCAGTTCTCAGTGAAACGCTGGTTTAAAAAAAAAAAAAAAGTAATAAAAAATGACACGCTGAAGACGAAGTGTTGGAAAAAGGAAGAGCTTCTTAAAGAGGCAGAGGTCCGATTTCCAGGTGTTAAATTGCAAAGTCAAATTTCTTTTAAGTTATGTTTGATACATTCTGCATTTTCATCGGAGCTGAATGCATCAGTTACTTGACTGGGCTATGAAATGAAACCATGTGCCTGAAATATTCATGGGCTTTTTGGTTTGTCGTTGTTTACCGTGACAAATTATGTTTAGTGTAAAGTGAGTTAGGCCTGGATAAATTCCCTCCACCTCTCTTTGAACATTATCACCGCAGCTGTAAAGCCACGCTCCCGCATTGCCGGCCCCATGCACTCCTTTGCTTTGATGTACTTTCAAAAAGTTTCACGCTGGAGCACAATTCCGCGTTTAGTTATAAACACTCTGCATGTGTGAAGGGTTAAAACAATCCCGTCGTTACTGTGTGCAACTTAGTGACACAAAGTTGCACACACTTCTTCCTCTTTTTTTTTTTTCTTTTTTATTCATCCTGAAGTAAACTGTAGTGAATGGGAGTGTTTTTCACAAACAATATTTGTATTCGGGGCTCTATTAATGTGGGGCCATGCAGTCACACACCTTAAAAAAAAAAAAAAAAAAGAAGCTAGTAAATACGGTTTGGATCATAATCTTCATTGTTGGCAAAAAAAAGTGCCACAGAATGATGAGATAGAATTTTGAAGTTTATGTCGCACCAACTTTAATAAGCTACAAAACTCCAAAAAGTAAAACAAAGCGGCCCTCTCTTTAGGTAACGTTGGCGCCGCGCTGAGATTAGTTGGAGAATGAAGCAGAACGATGTTAAACGATTAGGTTCACAAACAAACCGGTACAACTGCAAATCTTGAAAAACATGACTTTCCACACGGAAATACAGACGATCAGCGGGTGATGAAGAGACTGAATTAAATCTCTGCCAATAGGGTATAAATATAGGCCACACCGTTGACATTTTCACATAACAGTAGCTTGTTTCAGTCAATCACATAAAACACCTTGAAACTGAAGTTTGTCATAAAGTGGGGAAAGGGAAGTTTTAAGACAGGAAGCTGTAATGAAGCATCCTGCTGCATCAGGCTCTGCATTCGCTTTTCTCATCAAATGTTTGGAGAAAAGATTTTTCAGGGGCTCATTAAGTGTTTATCCTGTTGTCAGCCAACAGCTCCAGCGCCGTACCTTGACAGCTCATCGTTCAAATCGGCGTTCCCCCTCCCACCTGTTGAAATCCTCTCATGTCATTCCAGATTGGAGAGGAGAATCGGTTTGCCTTCCTGCTCGCTCGCTCAGACTGCCTCCCTCTGTGCCACTGCGAGGTTGTTTTTTTTTTTTTTTCTCCAGGTGAGCAGCACAGCAGATACATAAGCTCCTTTTCTCTCACACGCAACTTCCTTCTTTCTGCAAGGTGTGGAGGAGCTAAATTTGTTAGCAGATTTGTTTGCACATTCATCTGCCTTCGCCAAGGATTGTCTCCGTTTGTTACCCAGCGATTCATCTTTGCTGACGAGCGGGGGGAACCTTCGGCGTCTCGATATTCTTCTCGGCTTCAAACGGCTAGCTGAGCTCCCTTTATCCCCCTATGAAAACTGCTCGACTTCCTCCGTTTTCTTATGCAGGGACGAGGGAGTAGAAGTCTTTTTTTTTTTTTTTTTTTCCCAGGGTAATCTATGTACGTTTGAGTTAGCGAATGTGACTCGTGGAGCATCTCGCTCGCCAGGCCCACCTTGATTCAGACGGGTGGAACGACGACGACTTCCTTCTCCTCCTCTGTTTTTATCCTTGCTACTTCTATCTCACCCCATCGCTCTGCTCCCCTCCCGGGAGCCTTCCTCCGTACTTTACTCCTCTTCAAAGCCATCCACTCCACCCTCTCATCGCTGCTTTGGTTTTATGGCTTCAATGTCCTCTGTCTCCTTCACCCACCGTTCCTAAAGTAAAGTCGAGCAGAAACAGTAGCTCCCTGTCCCCGTCGCGCCGCTCTCTCCGTGTTCCCCTCAGGCTGAGCAGAAGGCCGTAGGTCATCAGCAGAACATTACGGCACGAGGCGGTTCAAAGGGCTTTACATCATAAAACTCATGGACACCAGTCACGAAACATAAGAACATTTACTTTTTGCCCGATGTCATCAAAACCATCAAGCAAAGTAGTTTGGTCAGCGCTCCGGTTACGAGGAATCCAGGCTGAACAGGAAGAGTTGATTTAAAGGAACTCAGTGTTTCGGCTGATTTCAATTCCATTCAAAATTCTTTCATTGATCCCAAAGGGAATCTAAATCTTGTTGTGACTCATTAATTCAAGATTCCTCAAAGAGTTTTGCTGTTTCCTGGAAGTTTGTTCCAGATGTGTGGCGCGTAGAAGCCGAATGCCGCTTCTCCATGTTTCCGCTCTGCGACCCCAGAACCAGAAGACCTCGGAGGTCTGAAAGGTCGACACAGCAACAGAGGATCTTTAATGTATTTTGGTCCTAAATCGATCAGGGATTTCTAAACGAACAGTACTCTACAATCTATTCTCTGAGCTACAGGGTGCCAGCGTTACGTCTTTAGACCTGGGGTGATGCAGCAGCGTTCTGGGTCAGCTGCCTTAAAGTAACAGACTTTTTAAACGCAGACCCGTGAAGACACCGTTGCAGTAATCAACGCGGCCAAAGATAAATGGCTGGATGAGTTTCTTCCAACCCTGGAAATGTTCTTGAGGTGATAGAAGACTGATTTGGAAACTATCTTTATGTGACTCTGGAGGTTCAGGTCTGGGTCCATTTCTACCCCCAGAGAGTGAAACTGTGCGTTTCCTTCCTTCGCACCCAACCTTTCTAGAACGACAAGGTTGGAAAGTTAAGCTTCATAAATGTAATAAAAAGTCCATCGAAATTCCTAATACAGAAACGACTGGTGACATTTTTACTACGGGTTAGTAACGACCCTTTAAAACAGAGCTGAAAGCCCTTCAGGCTATTTTTCCTCCTCTTTGTATCCAGTCAGATTGCAGCAGAGGTACCGTATTATTATAATTGCTTCAGCAGCAGATAAGCTGTGCTGTCCTGTTTTGCCATTTGCAGCCAGAAAGGGGGGAAAAAGTAAAGCAAAACTGCTCCTGGCAGGCGTTCCTCGCAGTTCGTAAAAGTTTTTGAGAATTGGCGTTCCGAGAGCAAATAAAACTTTCAGTCAATGTGACGATTTCATCCAAGTTTCTCTAGTCGTTCGTTTCCCTTGCGAAAATGTAGCGAAAGGCATCGAGTGTAAAATCTGATGAAATTCAAGAGACGGTGATTTAAAAATGTGTTCACCATGATTCTTATAGGCAAACCCAGTTTGTTAAGGTGGCCTGAGGTGAAACAGCTGAAATATTTACAAGATGGTTCTTGGTTAACAAACAGAAAGGATTTTCTGTTGGTCTGTAGGCATCGTACAATACAAAAGCCTTGGTGGCTTTTTACCGTTTTATGTTTTGTCACATCATACTTTATCCCTGACCTGAGTGCTGTTTCTTATTTTGTTCCAATTGCTATCAACCCGTATTTTGATTAAACATAAGCTGTTTAGAAGAGGTAATTAACCATGTTTGTGTGAGCTGTCTCATTAGTGAACACGGCTTTCAGTATTTTTCAACACTGCGCAGTTCAACAGTTCTGTCAAGCAAACACAACTTCACATGTTATAGAGTTTATCCCACATGTATGTACACAGCAAATCACTGACTGCTATAACTGGCTACTTGAATGGTTTAAATGTGGAAGTTAAAGCTGTTTCGTATTTTTTTAAAAAATGAAAACCATTTAAACTCAGGAAAATTATTTTTGCACTATTTTACAAGAATTTCAACCGATCCACGAGCGGGCCCGTGATTGCATTCGCAAATTGTTCGGGGAAAACGCTCCTCTGCATAAATGCCTCGCCGAAAGCAGCGCAGCACCGTGCCAGATGCTCCCTGGAAATGGACACATTTATGCCACAATTAAAATAAACAACCATCTGTAACAGTTGGTGTTATCAACCTGTTGTTTGAGGTTTACAACGAATCCCTTTTCCTCATTTTCTCCTGAACACATGTAGACGGCGTTTACCGTGATGCGATTAGTGTCTGGAACCCGGTATGTGCACAACGTCCCAAAGTGGCTGTTTGTACTAAATCTGTTATATTTCAGTCCACACGATCCTGTTTGCTCGCTAAATTATTCATTACACATTTCAAACTCTATGCACGATCATCTCCATGTTAGTTTAAATGTCGATTTTTTTTATTTTTTTTTCTTCCCCCCCCCACCCACTCCACGTTTCGGCATCTTGCAGTCTGAACTAACCTTTCGAAATGGCACCGGCTGTCCATTTCCTTGGCAAAAACGTCAAAAAATAAAAAGGAGGAGAAAAATTGAGTGTGTTGCCAGTAAGGTTGTCTTGGCTCCCCCACTATCTGAATCACTGTGCTGTGGTCACTCCGCTCGTGTTTACACAGGACTCATTTTGCAGTGATTGATTTTGCCCCCAAACACACACACACACACGCACACACACACACACACACACACACACACTCAACAAGACTTTGGAAATTGTCAGCTATCGATTCTCAATTCACCAACTCTCTCTGTGGCGAAATTCGTCCTCGCATTCTTTTCATGGGAGAGCGACTTAATTAGTCTTAAGATTTGTTCTACTTGGACACAAATAGCAGTTAATGGCTCTGGTGGGACTTTGCGCACAGCCTGTTGTGCTATTGGAACGGCATAAAGCCCAGCTGTGAATTCAAAGACATCTCAGGTTTTACAATGAACTGATTAATCTGCCGCAGTGCTACAGCTAATAAGAAACCTGCTGTTCATTACGTGGACAAAACATTGAATGATGCCTCATCAGCAGGAATTGCATGCCCGCCGCCGAACGGACATAAGACAAAACTTGGGAGAAAAGTTGTCCAAAGAAACGACTCCTGGTGCGTTTGGCTGTAGCTTTATGCTGCGTCGCTTTTTACGCCAAGCGCTCCTCCGGAGCGGCCGACCGCACAGCTGACCTTCTGCTGACAAAATGACAGATGGAATGACGAGGGTTTATGATCCCAGCAAAAGCCGAGCTGGTGCGCCCTAAGAACCAGGCCACAGCGGCGCTGTTCATGCTGTAGAAGTCGTATTCCTGGAGGGGCCGTGCAGCCACAAAGGAAACGCGTTTCAGAAAAAGACGCCCGCAGAGCCTGGTGTTCGGCGAAGGAGAAGTCAAAAACCCAAAACAAATGGAGTTGGTATCTTTTTCCACAAGTTACCTTGACACCATTTTCCACTGTCCTGTTTATTGTCTTTTTTACACTGGCTTCTCTAGCCAGTCCTATTTTTTTGCTTTCCTCTAAGCTTGTTATTGTTTTACTTATCTTTGTCATTTTGGGCTTTGATTTTCTCAACTATAGCCGTGTGCGCATTTTGTTTGTCCTCTCCCGTTTCTCTAACCGCCTGTTCCCCTCCTGGCATTTCTCTTCTCCTCTCTCTCTGCTTTTTGTCATGTCTCTTTGGCCATGGTCCCATTTCCCCAATTGGCTTAGTGGCAGTCTAATCATTCTTTGACACCCCTTCTGTCGTCTCCCCTATCTCTCCTCCTGCTGCCGCCCTAATCCTCTGATCGGTAAATACTCCTTTTCTTCCCCCGACAAACATTGCTTCTCGGCAGCCCACTGCCCTTCTAGTGTACACCACTTCTCCTCACTCGGTACTGACGGTACTTCCATTTCCCTCCAGCAATGCAAAGAGTGACTTGAACAGGCCAGCAAAACACTTTTAAGAGAAATCCATTGGGCTCTTCCACAGCTACCTTAGCATGAGCAACATTGGGTATCCGCTTCGGTTTGAATGTCAAAGGAAAAAAATAATGCTCTGTCATCAGCTTACTATTCGGTTTCATTGACCATATAATAGTGCAAATTGTTATGAAAATAAATTTGCTTTATGAAAAGATAGTAATAAAAAAAAATAAACCTCACGTTTTTTTGATAACATTTTAACTTAGAACCATGCGGCACATAGCCCGGTGCGACTTATGTATCCAGTTATTAAAAAAAAAAAAAAAAAAAAAAACATCAAAAATTGATTCAATGATTCGGTCCAAGAATTGTTGAATCTCTCCTCAGCCATTTTCGTCTTTGCTCTCCATGTCCCACCGCCACACACACACACACACACACACACACGCACATACACCATCGGTTTGTTTCTCATACACTGGAAAACGTTAAGAATGATTGTATCATGCTTGTCATCCAACAGAAACCATATTAAAACAAAAAAACATATTTCCCACCCCCATCTTTTTTCCGTTTTCAAACCTCTTTTAAAATAGCTCCAGGGAGCCACTAGGGCGGCGCTAAAGAGCAGTGGGTTGCCGACTTAAAGGGGCCCCACTTTGTCAAGAGGCACATTTAAGTGGACTTATAATGAATTATTATTATTATTATTATTGTAATTTCTTTAATTGCTAATTTAAGTGAAAAGTCACTCACCTGGAAGCTGATTTTCATTCATCCCAAAGTTCAAGAGAGGACTTCCTCCTGGTTTCCATAATCCAGCTGAACAACCTCGTCGTCGTTGATGCCTTTTAAGCAGCTAATCACTAATCAGTGTGCATGCTATTAACCTTATTAGCTGCACCTGCAGCCTGCGACTCCCATGCCAGTTCATCCTTAAACTTCAGCAGTAAGCTTTCAGTGAGCTCATGTCCGAGCCCCGGGGGGGGGGGGGTAACATAGATGAAGGATTAAATGGCTCATCCCAATAATCGTCTATTAACCCCCCCAGGAACCTCTGGCCAAAAGAAATAGAGAATTGCTGCAAATCCTGTGACTGTTTCCAGAGAAATGGTGTCGTCGTCTGCTCATTGTTTAGGCTAATTAAAAGTCATGTCGATTTTAGAGGGAAGATTTTTTTTTTTTTTTTTTTTCCTAATTAACATTAACCTCCAAATTCAATTTCGCTTCATTTTAAAAAAGGGAAGCAATTCTTAAGTGGCAGAGGAATTACGCAGCCACGTTTTTTTTTTTTAAAGCAACAGAGTTTTTCTTAAATGTTCAATCTGAGAAAGATTTCCATTTCCAGTGAACATACAGAAATCACTGACTTCCATTTTTACGTGCGTCTCCCCCTTTCCAGAGCAGGTTTGATGAAGCTGTTATACATCATATGGATCCATTATTTGGTGAAACTGTAAAGTGGGTGTTTTTGAAAACACATTAATTCTGCTTCAACTTCATCTGCCTCAGTTTTTATGATTTTGTTTTTGTTTGTTTGTTTTTGGCTCATTCCATCAAGCATCAAATGGAAAAACGGGAAGCGAAATAAGCTTTTTTATGTGCATCGTGAAGCAGAGGAGACGTCGCTCCAACTTGACTGAGCAGCGGAACAAGTCTTGACTACTTTCTACAAATCTTCACTGCAAAGAAGCAGCTTCCAAAATGGCAACCCAGTCCAAAACCCCACATCCACCTTTATAACCGTCTAGTTTTGGCTAGAAATACCAACACATTGCTTCTTACAGCAGCTATCAACAAAATGAGCCATTTAAATAAAATTCCTAAGTGAAATCGTGTTTTCCGAACAACAACGTGTTCCACGGATGCATGGGATAAATACAATTTCTCTCTTAAAATGCAAGAGTTTGATAACAAAAAGAATTCAACAGTTTAGTTTAGTGATGCAGCAAAACTACTGGGAATAATATAAAATTATGCAGCTAATAAACTACTGACAGTGAAAACAGTAAAATTATGAAAATAGATTGAAAAATTGAATCAATAAAATGATGCAATAATGTCACAAAAATTATCATAGTTGGCAAAAATTAACAGTTGACTCACTTTACAGTTTGATGGATGAAACAGCTACAGCCGTCCTCATTTTAGCTCTTGCAGCCAATCAGCGGCAGGGAAAATAAATGCCGCTCCTGGATTGGCTGCTTTGCGAATATCAGCTGCTCCCGCGCCGAGTGACATTGTGCTTAGGAAACTTTAGCTTCCCAAGTTGCATTTTTTATTTTTTTTTTCCCCAAATATTTTCCATTTCCTCAAACAAAAGTTCTCACGCAAATTTTTTGCAAATAATTTGGAGCCACGATGCACAGAAAAACCATGAAAATAGGTGAATTCTTCCACTAAGTAGCAGAGTTCTTCCTCAAACAAAACATGGATTATAAACATAAATGACTGAAATCAATCAAGTTCATTTGCATAAGACATTTCAGCAGCAAGGCAACAAAAACGCAAAGTCACCAATTGAGAAACCTGCCACCGACATCACGT
Organism: Poeciliopsis turrubarensis; assembly: GCA_010277015.1. Lineage (NCBI taxonomy): Eukaryota > Metazoa > Chordata > Actinopteri > Cyprinodontiformes > Poeciliidae > Poeciliopsis > Poeciliopsis turrubarensis. The sequence continues at coordinate 2,962,256 of VMRN01000034.1, forward strand.
TACATCAACACTCATCTAAGACGTTGATCAATGTTCCAGTGATTACGGGTCGAAAGCAACTGGAAGCAGTTTCAGCTTTGATCGAAAGGAACTCGGTGTTTCGGTCGTTTCGCAGTTCTCTGGAAGTTTCTGATGTTCTCTGTGGTTGCAAATCTTACAAATAGAAATACAAAGTCTTGCTGATGTTACTATCCAGAGGCGTCAGGCTGGATGGTACAATGAGGTTAGTTATATAGATCATACATAGTGAGGTCTGGGGGGGGGGGAAAGCAGTTTGGTTTCTCATACAGACAACCACAGCGATTGAAACACTTTTAAATAATTATTGCTCCCTATAACTGCACTATATCTGTGCTTAACAGAGAGAGACATTGGACTGATGAGTGAGATTCTGACCCGATGATTAGGGAGAAAAAAAAACACAGGTACCATATATACCTATATATATATATATATATATATATATATATATATGTTTTTTCCCCATCCTAAATGGATGGAGAGTATTTTCAATAGACTGCATCTTCAAAGCAAATCATGTGTAAAGTGACAGTGCAGCACAAGATGTCCAGACCAGCTTGCAGGCACCACTGCATTTATGGGCAATTTAAAGTCCCCAGAGGAGACGGCATGCATTCATTTTTGGCGAGCGCGGTGAAAACTGCAAACATTTGTAGAAATCCCACCGGATGGAGGAGAAGTCAGAAACTCTGCCGAGTGAAACACAACGGATCTGACCGCCGCAGCGCTCGCCGGCTCACACTTCCTGAGCCGACGAGATTTGTTCATTTAGGAATTGCGAAAAAAAAAAAAAAAGTGAAAAATAACATCAAGGCACAATAAAAAAGGAAAATCAAATCAGACACGTTGCTGTGTGATATCGCGCTTTCTTTTATCCTCGTTCTTGCAAAGCGTCTAACGTTGGAGCGTTTTGATCTTTGGTCCCGTCTCGTTTGTCCGGCGTTATCTCCGCCGACGCTTCGCTTTGATGCTTTTCCTTTTGTCTCGTTCGGCTGCACCTCACTCATCTGGGCCGACGCTTGACACGACGCAAACCTGCGACGAAACAGTTTTTCAGACAAATTGGACGGCTTCCTTCGCCCTCCCCCCCCCCCCCCCCCCCCCCCCCCGAACCCTAAACCTGCAAATCCAGCTCAAATAAAAGCAGGTTTTCTGTTCAGCTGGCAAGAAGGAAACGTTATGAAAAATATATAGAATGAGTATTCCTGACACAATAACTCAATTAATCGCATGATACATTTTGTTGTTTTTCTCCTTCCTCTCTCTTTTCGCCAATAACTGAATGGTAAAGGTTTTCAGCCTGGTGTTTTGACCTCAACTATTCTTGTTTCCAAAGACTTTATAATTCATTTCATTTGTTTCTTTAAATGCTTTTTCATGTTTTAAACATCTTGCAGTTTCAGTGTTTACATGTTCATTAGAATTTAAAATGTATCGATGCCGTTATTACTTGAAGATGCGATCAAAACAGCAACAATTATCAATTATCGCCACCGGCGCTGGAACAATTTATCGTCCGGCGAGCTTTATCGTGACGGGCCTAATAACGAGGATGGTTTTGTTTGATTTATTTCCCAAAGAGTACATTGAGATGAAGGGAATGAACTTCCCGGTGTGTTTAATAACCTTGATGCAGTACAAAAACGAGCTCAATAAATCACCCAAATGAATGACGAGCGAGTCGAGAGGCTCGCTCGTGCCAGCTTTTCCTGGAAGTGCGGCCCATGTGAGCGCGTCTCCGGGCCGGGGATAAAGTATCGAGGATTTGTTCAGCCGCTGGCTCCGACTCAAGAGACAGATTAACGAAAGAAGCAGCGGGGACCGAGATCTCCTGGCTCCTGGTCCTATTTACCCATAAACACAAACTGAAGCAAAATATCCATGAAGAGTATCCAGTACGAAGCATTGTACCTCCCAAAAAAACAAAAAAAACAAACTTTATTTGTTGTGGCCCGACTTTGTTTTGTGGATGGTGATTTAAGGGTGGCCTCTACTGTTTTATGGGATTTCGAGCCGCTCTCTTAAAGTCGGGGTTGTTTATTAGATTTCCTTTTATGTAGCCATTTTAAAACAGAACTTTTAGATACCATAAATACAGACGCACTAAATGTATCTCAAGTCGCTATCTGGAGTGCTTTTTCAATTGGTTCTTATGTACATAAAAAAATAAACAAAAAACTTCAGGAGATTTCTGCCTCACTTTACTGCAGGAAAACATCAAATTCTAAAACAGCCTCGGGTCTTGACTTTGGCTAGGCCATTTTAACACACAAATGTGCTTTGATCTGAGCCGCATGTGTCAAACCCAAGGCGCGGGAGCCAAATCTGGACCGCTGGTGCTTTTTATGAGGTCCAAAAAATCCTTACAAATATTTCTAAAGCAGCATCACAAAATCTGTGACTTTGCAAAAAAAATACATATTTTTTAGTGTTATTTGTACTGGAAATAAAATACAACTTAGTCAGTAGTTTCCATAACAGATGTGTGCGAAACTTTGTCAATAAACCGCGAGTCAAAGAAAACCCAACTTCGTGATTGTTGTGTCTCTTATTAAATAAGAAACACGATTAAAACACACAGGAATAAGTTTGTTCACGCGACCAGTCATTGAAAAAAACACGGCGCCATCATCCTCTGACCACTTCCTGTCGTCTTCTTCGTCTTTTCCTCCAGGAGTAGCATCCAGTCGTCGCTCACGTGACTCATATGATGCGGGAAAAAAAAGTGTCTCCACAGCAGTTTTTTGCGAAACCACCTCGTCTTAGCAAAAAACATTTTAATCGAAACAGTTTTCTTTTTCTTTTTTTTTGTTTTTTCCAAAATTCCGTGCTTCCAATAACCAAAATTGTTTTCTTAATCCCAATTCGTGGTCAGTGGGAACACGTCTGTTAGCTGTTTTACATTTTAGCACGATTATTTCATTACGGAACATCCGACACTGCACTTTATTTGTGAGAATTGTTGAAAACGCTGCGTCGGTTGCCTTCCGTTTCGTGATCGCGCCGTGCTCCACGCTGGTGTGTCCCGCACAAACCCGCTGAATCGTGTTGTCGTGACATAAAATGTGGGAAAAAAATTCAAGCTGCACATTCCCATCGGCATCTGAATGGAAAAATTAATAATAATAATTTAAAAAAATGTACCCAGTGTTGACTTGTTTGCCCCCTTAGACACGGATCCAGAATCGACCGCATCACCTGAACCAAAGAAAATGAAGGCCTGACCCTTTATCTGTCCTACTCAGGTCTGCCCCACATTCCTCCATCACCTTATGTTGTCATCTTCTTGTTCATGGCATGTGACAGGAGGAAGCGTCTCTCATTTTGTCCGCGTGTTGCTGCCACGGTAACGGCTTGTGTGTGTAGGGGGGGGGCCGGGAACGTGCTCCGTTGCTTTCTAGGAGATTAATCATCTGTATCACACGGTACTTCTCAACCCACTCCTCCACCTCACTTCAAGGCGACGATTCAGTCATTAAAGGAAAAACATGAACCGAAAGGAAAAGAGAGGAGAGAGAGAGAGAGAGAGAGAGAACAAAAAGAGGGATTTTCACCATGCACCGCGTTGAGAAATAAGTTTAGAACGCAAAATGACATTGTGACATTTATTCTTGGTGCACTTTCATTATCATTCGCCATTTCATGCTCCACCAATTTCTGTATTTTCTGCGTGGAAGTGTCTGTGTAAGACTTTGAAATGGCGAATGTATCAACAACCCGTTTTAATCCAGCAGAAGAAGCCTCGCACGTATTCCTGCACGCAAGATTGGAAATTTGGCCCAATTAAACTTCCTTCATACCAGCAAATCCTGGTCATTTGAATGTAGTTCTGCACTTATGTGCTCAGAGAAGAAAACTACTGGTGTGATTTCGTGCTGCTTGTCCAATCCGGCGCCCATAGCTCCAGCTAACAGCCACAGCAGTTGCTTTTGTTTTTCTTCTCTAAAGCTGCAGTAAGGTGTGTGCTTGTTTATCTCATTTGGGATCAAACGTTTCTTTAAATCCCCGTTTGATCCCAAATGGGGATTTAAAGAGACGGAGACTTTGATAAGTTTCCCAACAAGTTTAAAATTCATATAAAATTATTTGGAGACCTTGTTGGAGACTGGGCTCTGACATAACTTTCAAGGCAAAGAGCTTAAGGTAAACTTTTGTTTTTGGTGCATTTCAGTGATTACACGACAGCGCCACATACAGGCATGGCACAGTAACTGCAGCATTTTGGGTAATTTTGTCATGTTTTCCAGGCCCATGGGGCCATTTTGTAGCACAATGTAGTAACTATGTTACCTTCTGTTGTTATAAAAATGCTATCTGTCTCAAATATGACTTGAAAGAAAGTTGACCGTATAATTTAAAGCCTTAAAATTGGGCCTCCGTCCCTTTAAAAGCTTCTGCTCTTTCCAATCTTTCTTTTACTATGGAAGCACCTGACTGTCGGTAAAATAAACCCTTCACAGAACACGTGTACAAAAAAAAGAAAAAAAAAAATAATCTTAACTGTCTCTTTAAAAAAAAAGATACATTTCCCAGTGGTGGTTGAATCTCTGCCAACGCACCTCATTTAGACAGTGCAATAAATCACAAAAGAACAAGTAACGCTTCTGCCTCTTAAGATCCAAGAGGTCAGAGCAGAACCGCTACTTCAATGTCTTTGCACTCGGTATGCGATCGGCTGCCGGCTGAAGTCCGTCAAAAGTCCAAGAGCGAGAGACCACCAGCACTTGGGGGAGGAGGGGGACCAAAGCGGACAATTTAGTCCTTATACATTTATATTAGTGTAAATCCGGAGTTCTTGTCTCTGACATATGACTGGAAGCATGCTTCTACTGGTGCGCGCGAAACCTCTACAAACACCCCGCTTAACTACTTAATTACACGCCGTGTGATCGTCTGGTGAAAAAGGTCTGATTGATAACGTGGGACCGAGTTGAAACATGTTCATCCTTAAAGCACAGCCTGTGCATCGCTGGGAAATCCCCCCACGTCAGCTCTCACCCTGCTGGTTTCCTCCCAATGGTTGGTGTAAACCAAGGAGTGCTTGTTTCCTCCTGCGCTAAATGTAGAGCAGGCCCAACAGCTCACTAATTTATCTGTTCAGAGTGGCACCATGATTTGACTTAGTGACGTGAAAAAGTTAAAAAGAAAAGGAACACGGCACCAGCGTTCATAAAGCAGAGCTCCTTTTCGTCGATTTTTTTTTTTACTCGATGGCCGATTTATTCGTCCTCTGTTGCCGTTTAGCGACGTTTGGTTGACTGCAGAACGGTTCGTTTAATTCAATGTATTTGTTATCTTGGGTATTCAACTCGTCTCCCAGTTCCACAGTTAATTGCTCGTTGGAATTGAAAAGTTCGATCATCTTTGAGGTTGCGTTGCGTAATTATGGCCTGAGCTTTACATTGTTTGAAAAAGGTCTCAGCATGGCCGCAATATTGGTTTGCAGCAATAACGTTGGAGACAATTTATCACCCAGCAAAATCTGTTATTGTGACGGAAGCAGCTGAGACCCCAATCGTTACTTTATTAAATTGTTTATCGCTTAAATTTTTTACAGCCAACAGGCTGTGCATAATTAGCACAGATTATCTGACTCGTATTAAGACATAGTGACAGTTTTAACAATTATGTGGGAAAAAAAAAAGCATCTCGGTAAAAGGGACCTACTGCAGCTTTATTTGGCAGCAAAACACAGTGAAGGGGTCTGAATAAAACGGCGTGCTTATTGGCAAAAGCTTCAAAAGGCATCTTTCACTTTCCTTCCATTCCACATTTGTGGACTTTTAATTTGTTGATCTCACATTTAACCTCATTGTAATTTGAGGCTGTAATTGGTTTTGCAAGTCACTGTGAACTTCAGCCCAGCGTTGTGTTTCCTCTCGTATGGCAGTAACTGTTGTTGAGTTATCGCTGCTGCAAGAAATAAATGCATCCAGTCTAATTATTCACGTTCCCCCTTTTTATCTTGAGTTTGTGTGCTCTGCGTCGTTGCGTCCTTTGCTGTAGTTTTCGGGCTGCTCTCTTATCAAACCCAGCTGTTGGTCTCGTGCCTAATTGGTCATTTTTGCTCCCCATGAACAACAAACCCAATAACCACGTTCATAAGTTACTGTATTAATGCTACTAAAATCGAGACTCACGAGACGTTCGAGGGCACACGGGACTTCTTATTGATTTATCATCAAGACATGTTTTATCTCAGCAGAGGTGCATGCTGGGGGTTTCCTTTGCATAGTTAGGGCAGCAGGAAGCGCTATATATCCTGCCGTCCTCTCTGGTAAACCAGCTTCCCTTGCCGTACGGCGCTGCGTTAAGCTAGCTCAAGCCTTTAATGTGATAACTTTGTCCAGGCCAATTGACGTTGAGTGCGTAATCGTGCGAATAAGCATCAACACAGTGGGGATCAATAAGAGGAGGGGGGCTAAGGGGGAGGCGAGAGTCATTTTCAGCATCATAAAGATTCCGGAGCAGCTACTCTGCAAACATATTGATTTGTTGAGCAGATAGTTGGTAAACGAGAGGAGGCCACTGCCGAGGAGAAACCGTGAGAATCTCCTCATCAGCGTGCGCGCAGGAGTGATTTATTGTTCGGCATCGTTTGCCGCCAGAGCTGGTGCCGCGTTGCGGAGCCTCTCTCGCTGACATGTGCCAACTCTTACTTGCACACCTCTGCAAGGACACGCCGCCTCCGCGTTCGTCTCATAAACAGCTTGTCACTGTCACGTTTTATTAGCCGGCCTGCAGTTTTTCTCGTGAGACTGCAGCTTCGCCGTGTCACTCTGTTCAAGGTTATGCTCACAGGCCTCACTGTTAGCCTGACGTTTGTTAACCAGAACAGACAGAGAAGCGCTGTCCCATCGCATGTCACTCCCGTCCGTCTGACCGTCCATCCATCCAGCTTCCATAACCCACCTTGACCAGTGGTTGGAGCTGCTTCGGTTTCGATCACGGTTAACCCAAAAATGGTTTGCACGCCTAGCAACCAACATGACTTGAATCTGAAGAGGCCCTGCAACCCCCAGTGACGTGTAGCTCATTGATAAACATGACGAAAGCGTCAGAAATGTGCAAAGTCATGCTTTGTTGTCATACTGTGCTTAACTGTAAACCACTGCTTATCAATTCATTGCGGGTAAGCAATTGTTTGTGCAGCACATTTCAGCAATCCAGCAGTTAAAGTATTTTACATCATAAAAACATTTAAAAAATTTTAAAAACTAAAAACTGGAAAAATTCATCAGATAGTCAACACTTGTGAAAACCTAGAACAGACATTACATTTTGCCATTATTATGGTTCAAATGCAACTCTACACAGGTGGGGGTTTCAGCCTTGAGTTGAAGGACCTCTGTGTTTTTGTTGTTTAGTAGTTTTCTGGGAATGTTGTGGTGCATAGAAGCTGAATGCTGCTGCTATGCGGCACATAGGAGCAGCTGTTCTGGTTCTGGTTCTGCTCTGCATCCCAGAACCAGAACCAGAAGACCTATGTTGTCTAAACCATTCAGTGATATACAAACTAACAGCTGTATTTTAAAGTTTACTCTCTGAGCTACAGGAAGGCAGCGTCGGGACTTTGAAACTGCTGTGACGTGCTCTGTCTTCCTGGTTTTACTCAGAACAGCAGCCGCATCGTTTAGGATCAACTGCAGCTGGACGATATTTTAGGCAGACCTGTGAAGACACTGTTGCAGTGTCTCTGAAGGCTCGAGTCTGAGTTCATCACTACACCCACATTTCATGACTGATCATTAGTTTCTTGCAGTAATAACTGGATTTGCACGCGGACTCTAGAACTATGACAGTAAATAAACTAGAGCATTTCTGAAGAAATCTAAACGGGGCCTGCCAAACTGTGACCGACTGATGCTAACAATTAGCATCCATGCTAAAGTAAGCTACAATTTACTCAATTGGAAATTGAGTAAATTGTATGGTCCAAATGACAAATGCATTTGGAGCATTTGTCACTCAAAATGCTACTCAATAGCATTTGGAGTGACAAGAATGTTGAGTAACATGGACTTACCCCATTCAGTGTGTTACAATGAGTAAGTTAAAATTAGCCAAAATGCTAACGTCATCCTAAATGCTGCCAGTGGCATGTGGTGTATTACTGTCATGTTGTCTTATATTGACTTCCTCCATTCAGTGTGCTAAAAATATTAACATATTATTAACTACATATTATGTTAATAAATAAACAGCATAGTTAAAAAGCTTATTTTAGGGGAAAGGCTACTGCTAATGTTTGTGCTAATGCCTTCTGATGTTTAGTTTGTGTCACTTGGTTACCAGAAGACGTATCTTAGCAACAGATTAACAACAAAAATTGTTATTGTTCAAAAAACAAAGGATTTGTTGTGCTCTTTTAGAATACTACGAACCTGAAACTACTGGTGAATTTTGCAGAAAAGTGAAAATGTTTTTCTTTATTGTCATTGGTGGTAAATATATTATATGACTGAGTCAAAACAAAAGTAAAAATCTGATTTACACTTTGTGACACTTCGTTACCAGAAAAAAAACAAACGGTAATTTATAAACATCAAATTGATAACAAGCAATATTATTGTTCATAAAAAGAAATAGGCACTTTTGAAATTCAGCTTTTCTGCTTAGAGACAAGAAATTTACGATTGGTAAATTTTGCAAAGGTAAAACTCAGGCGTTTACTTTGTGTCACTTGGTCGCCAGAAAACGTTCTCATCTCTTAGCAACAGATTAACAACAAATATCGTTATTGTTCAGCAAACATAAGATTTATTCTGCTCTTTTGAAACTTATCTTACACTACTTAAGAGGAATTGTTCAGTTGCTGAAATTTGCAGAAAAGTGAAGTTTCTTTTTGTGTGTGACAAATATATTATGCGACAGTCGACACAAAAGTAAAAACTTGATTTAGACTTTGTGGTAGTTCGTTACCAGAAAAAGCAACACTCATTTATTAACATCGAATTGACAAGAAGCAATATTATTGCTTATAAAAAAAAACAAAACAATAGGCACTTTTGAAAAACAGCTTTTCTGTTAAGACACAAGAAATTCACAGATGGTAAATTTTTCAAAAGTAAAAATTGGATGAAAAAAATTCAGACGTTCACTTCGTGTCACTTGTTTCATGGGAAACGTCCTCATCTCTTAGCAGCGTATTAACAACAAATAATGTTATTGTTCAAAAAAAACAAAAGATTTGTTTTGCTCTTTTGAAACACTACTTATCTTACACGACTCACTACTCAACAGGAACATTTGGTGAATTTTACAGAGAAGGGATTTTATATATATATATTATAAAACAGTCAACACATAATAACAAATCTATTTTATACTTTGTGGCAGTTCGTTACCAGACAAAAAAAACAAACAAAAAAAAACGCTCATTCATAAACACCAAATTGATAACAAGTGATATTATTGTTTAGAAAACATAAACTCTTTTGAAATACAGCTTTTCTGCTAAGACACAAGAAATTTACAGATGGTAAATTTTGCAAAAATAAAAATTAGATGTTTACTTTGTGGCACTTGGTTATCAAATATTGTTATTGTTAAAAAAAATAAAATAGATTTTCTCTGCTCTTTTGAAACACTACTTACCTTACACTACTTACTACTTAACAGGAATTGTCCAGTTGGTGAATTTTTCAGAAAAGTGAAAACGTTTTTGTAATTTGTGGTAAATATATTATAAAACAGACAACCATCACAAAAGTAAAAGTCTGATTTATACTTCGTGGCAGTTCGTTACCAGAAAAAAAAAAACCCCGCTCATTTATAAACACCAAATTAATAACAAGTAATATTATTGTTTATAACACATAAGCTCTTTGGAAATACTATTTCTTGCTTAGATTTTGCATAAGTAAAAATAATATGTTTACTTTGTGGCACCTAGTTACCAGAAAACACGCTCATCTCTTAGCAACAGGTTGACAACACATATTGTTATTGTTCAAAAAAACAAAAGATTTGTTCTGCCATTTTAGAATACTACAAACCTTAAACTAAAGAAGAATTGTTCATATGGTGAATTTTGCAGAAAAGTGACGTTTTTTTGTGTGTGTCATTAGTGATAAATATATTATGCGACAGTCAACACAAAAGTAGAAACTTGATTTAGACTTCGTGGCAGTTCGTTACCAGAAAAAACAACACTCATTTATAAACATCGAATTGACAACAAGCAATAATATTGCTTATTAAAAAAAAAGAAAAACAATAGGCACTTTTGAAAAACAGCTTTTCTGCTAAGACACAAGAAATTTACAGATGGTAAATGTTGCAAAAATAAAAATTGGATGAAAAAAATACAGACGTTCACTTCGTGTCACTTGTTTCATGGGAAACGTCCTCATCTCTTAGCAAAGTATTAACAACAAATATTGTTATTGTTCAAAAAAAAAACAAAAGATTTGTTTTGCTCTTTTGAAACACTACTTATCTTACACGACTTACTACTCAACAGGAATTGTTCATTTGGTGAATTTTGCAGAGAAGGGATTTTATATATATTATAAAACAGTCAACACATAATAACAAATCTATTTTATACTTCGTGGCAGTTCGTTACCAGAAAAAAAAAAAAAAAACGCTCATTCATAAACACCAAATTGATAACAAGCAATATTATTGTTTAGAAAACATAAACTCTTTTGAAATACAGCTTTTCTGCTAAGACACAAGAAATTTACAGATGGTAAATTTTGCAAAAATAAAAATTAGATGTTTACTTTGTGGCACTTGGTTATCAAATACTGTTATTGTTAAAAAGAAACCAAGATTTTTTCTGCTCTTTTGAAACACTAATTACCACTTAACAGAAATTGTCCAGTTGGTGAATTTTTCAGAAAAGTGAAAACGTTTTTGTAATTGGTGGTAAATATATTATAAAAAACAGACAACCATCACAAAAGTAAAAGTCTGATTTATACTCCGTGGCAGTTCGTTACCAGAAAAAAAAAAACCCCGCTCATTTATAAACACCAAATTAATAACAAGTAATATTATTGTTTATAACACATAAGCTCTTTGGAAATACTATTTCTCTACTTAGATTTTGCAAAAGTAAAAATAATACGTTTACTTTGTGGCACCTAGTTACCAGAAAACACGCTCATTTCTTAGCAACAGGTTGACAACATATATTGTTATTGTTCAAAAAACAAAAGATTTGTTCTGCTATTTTAGAATACTGCGAACCTTAAACTAAAGAGGAATTGTTCATATGGTGAATTTTGCAGAAAAGTGACATTTTTTTGTGTGTGTCATTAGTGATAAATATATTATGCGACAGAGTCAACACAAAAGTAGAAACTTGATTTAGACTTCGTGGCAGTTCGTTACCAGAAAAAACAACACTCATTTATAAACATCGAATTGACAACAAGCAATAATATTGCTTATTAAAAAAAAACAAAAAACAATAGGCACTTTTGAAAAACAGCTTTTCTGCTAAGACACAAGAAATTTACAGATGGGAAATTTTGCAAAAGTAAAAATTAAACGAAAAAAATTCAGACGTTCACTTCATGTCACTTGTTTCATGGGAAACGTCCTCATCTCTTAGCAACGTATTAACAACAAATATTGTTATTGTTAAAAAAAAAACAAAAGATTTGTTTTGCTCTTTTGAAACACTACTTATCTTACACGACTTACTACTCAACAGGAATTGTTCATTTGGTGAATTTTGCAGAGAAGGGATTTTATATATATATATTATAAAACAGTCAACACATAATAACAAATCTATTTTATACTTCGTGGCAGTTCGTTACCAGAAAAAAAAAAACGCTCATTCATAAACACCAAATTGATAACAAGCAATATTATTGTTTGAAAAACATAAACTCTTTTGAAATACAGCTTTTCTGCTAAGACACAAGAAATTTACAGATGGTAAATGTTGCAAAAATAAAAATTTGACGTTTACTTTGTGGCACTTGGTTATCAAATATTGTTATTGTTAAAAAAACATAAAACAAAGATTTTTTCTGCTCTTTTGAAACACTACTTACCTTACACTACTTACTACTTAACAGGAATTGTCCAGTTGGTGAATTTTTCAGAATAGTGAAAATGTTTTTGTAATTGGTGGTAAATATATTATAAAACAGACAACCATCACAAAAGTCTGATTTATACTCCGTGGCAGTTCGTTTATTAACACCAAATTAATAACAAGTAATATTATTGTTTATAACACATAAGCTCTTTGGAAATACTATTTCTCTACTTACATTTTGCAAAAGTAAAAATAATACGTTTACTTTGTGACACCTAGTTACCAGACGACATGCTCATCTCTTAGCAACAGGTTGACAACATATATTGTTATTGTTAAAAGAAAAACACATTTTTTCCTGCTCCTTTGAATCACTACTTACCTCATACTACTTAACAAGACTTGTGCAGTAGGTTAATTTTGTGTCAATTTTATAACCATAAGACTTAATGTTGCGTCTGTCTCTGCAGTTCTAACTGGAAGCTCTGCCCTCCTCTCCAGGAACTGAGCGTTCCGCCATCTTTGTAGTTTTCTCCATCTCTGCTCTCCTCAGTGTTCTGTTGCCATGGTAATTAGTCCTCTCAGAAAACTGTCATGTGTGAGTGAGACACAGAGGAGCAGACAAAAGTCTGTCTCTGTTTTGAGTGCAAAGGCTGCGTTCAGACTCCAGTCTGAAGTGACCCAATTCTGATTCTTTTTTTTAACGTAATGCGACCTGTAACTGATCTTTTCATGACACTCTGAAGTCAAACACCAAGACCAGCTGGACAGTTCTTGAGCGACGATTCACTTTGGTCAGAAGAATGCTAACAGCTTCATAAAGTTTCCTTTTTTCAACTTGTTACTGCAGCCACACAAATTTCTCCTGTTTTCAAAAAAACATGTCAGTTTTCACTCCCATGATGGAGCACTGGGACAGACATTTGGTCTAGACAGGAAGAAAACAATATGACACTCGATGCTTTCTCAAATATCCATTGTTAAGTTTACCAGCATAACAAAGCTGTGTACAGTCACAATGATCTGCTGGGAAAAAGAAGCCCAATTTAGACAAGCTAAGCAGAAGCAGCAGGTTGGTTCAGTTAAACAAGCCTCCGAAGGGCAGATGGGGTTTGATACCGGCCTAAACGCCGCTTCGACTGGAAAGTACAACTGGAAAGTACAACAAAACGAGGCTCACAACACGCCTCGTTTTGTGAGCAAAACGAGGCGTGTTGCTCACAGGAAAATGGACTGTTCCACAAACTTGACTTGAGTTGATAACTGATCTAGAATCAGAGCAAAATCTAGATCCTAATTGTATCTACCTTCAGACTGATAAAAAAAAAAAAAAAAAATGCGCTACACACCTCATATGTGACTTAAAAAGAAAATTGACTTTACAATTTATCGCAGCGAAATTGGACCTCTGTCTCTTTAAAAGCTCCTGCTCTTTCTGAAACTCCGCCTTCAGAAAGTGGTCACAACAGCGGTCTTCTATTAACCCTTTAACTGCTGCAATGAGAAGCAGTTTCACCTGGCGACTGCTAATTGCTATTTGCTAGTCTGAAGGAGATGAGAGGGTGGGGGGAGTGTGAGGGGCAGCAGTCCAGGCGTGTTTTTGACGAGGGAATGACATTATAAGATGACCTCGAGCTCAAAAGCATCCATTTTACGTAACACCGCCCCTTTAAGAGTGATTTAACGCCTCAACAGCGTTGTTGTTCATGAGTAAAGAGAAGCAGGTGTAGGAAGAAAATCATTTTTCCTCAGTGTAATAGAATCTCTTTGTGGGGTGGGGGGGAGAAAAGGCCGGACAGTCCCCGCCGATTTACAATTTCTACTCGGCTGTGCTCACGTTTTATTTCAGGACGCTGTTTTGTTTTTGTTTTTTTGTTTTTTTAACTCTGCGTTAACTGAGCGCGAGAGAAAAAACCTGACGACCGACGGTAAATGGGTCTTCTCTCGATGGGGGTGGGCGTCAAAGTGATGTTCCTTCACCCGCGCTCAGAATCATGTTGCTCCTTCTGCACTTTGCTCAGCAACAAACCATCTCAGTTTGACCTTGTCTGCAGCCTTTAATGGCTTTAAAAGCAGGCAGAGCTTTGGCCTTTTTCCCTTTTTTTTTTTTTTTTTTTTTTCCTCGCAAAAGCCTATTCACTGTTAAGTGTTTCTGCGCGCGCACACACACACACACGCACACACACACAGAAAGAAACATGAGCAGCAACAAATGCTCACTGCTTGTGTACCACCTAATAACCTTTGTGTTTGGCATATTTGCTCCTCTCTCCATGACTCTCAGCAGGCCCGGAGACTTGCCGACCTCTGACCTTTTCGCACACGTCTTACAGTGAGGCGGCTCCTGCTTTCAGCGCTACATGCAAACTCTCGGCAACACGCGCAAACCAATCCATTCCGCGAAACAAAAAAAGTCATTAACAAATCCCCAAAGTGACTGGAGCGAGAAAGCCTGTCGCTAATTAACGACGTGCTCTGCAGTTCGAAGCTCAACTCAACAAAAGGTGGAGCGGCCGAATTCAATAAACGTCGTTTATTAGTTAAAAGGGTACGCGGATAATTCTGGCAATTAAAATGATGGCAATCTATTTTTGGCCGCCGCATAAAGCCTTCTCGTTTTGAACAGTCTTGCTAATTCAAATAATGGACGCCGCCGTTGTCGTCCAAAGTGCCCCAGCATCACTTGGTTCGGTTAATCTCTGTTTGTTTACCCAGCACCAAACCACAACAAATGTCACCTAAAGCCACATTCAAAGACCTGCAAGTCTAGTTTATGTCCATCTACGTAGAGGTAAGTTGAGGTTGGTATAAAATCAATCCGTTTCGTTCCAAAACAGCGCAGATTCAGATCAATTTGTCTTCAAGTGCAGTACAGTGAAATCCAGAAAGCGGTAGGATTCTGTGGTAAAGAACCCCTTTTATTTAGCTTTTTACTCTTTTCTCTTTTTTTTTTTTTTGTTTAGTTTACAGTTTGTTGCCACATACTTCCTGGTTCCTGGTCGCGTCATGTCACTCAGAGCAAAGCTGAATGAAGTGAGAGGAAACCAGAAGATAAACCACAACAGATCCAACAGGTTTGACCTCCGACCTTAAAAATCTAAACCAAATTGATTCAGTGTGAAAACTGGAGGTGAGAACACAAATTTGCAATTAACTAAGTGCACAATTATCTTTCAAGAACTTTTAACAACTTCTAACAACTGATTCCTAATCTAATCCATTTTTGAATTACTAGCTATTTTGCTCGTAAATATGAGACCTTATCAGGTTATATGTTGTGTTTTCATTTAGACCACCAATAATGCAATTATGAAAGAATTATATTGTCATCTTAGCTCTTACTGGTGACAAACCTTCTCTGTTCTTGGTACGTTTCACGGTTTTATCATTACATTCTGTACATTGTCTGATTTATTGTTTATTTTTTGTAGATTTTGTTTGTGCAGAGACAACGTAATGTTCATAAGAAACTTTCCAGGAAGGCAAATACAAATTTGGTTCAGGAAAACTTGCACACCTGGAAGAGAAAAGAGTGTCGCGGTTGCATTCGAGCGACAGAATAAATTATTTTTAAGCTTGTCTGCCGGTCATTCAAGCAACACATTTTACCTCCTGCGGAATGAAATGACACCCAGATTTTAAACTGGAACCATTCTGACTGCGATTTTACTCCAAGCTCCCGTTCCAGGAACGCAGCTGGCATCGGACGCTCGGAGCGCAGCGATCGCACGGAGAGGACGGAAATCTGCACGACAAACTGGAAGCTTTCAAACTTCTGCCAGTTTAATTTAACTGAGCAGCTTCACCAGTTTTGCTATCTGGACCAGAATTACGTGTCGCGTCGTAAATCTGGCATAAAGAGTGATTTTAAAATTTTTTATTTTTTTGAAACAGCTCGTCCAGGTGCAGGAAGGAGAGCCAGGAATCGTCGGCGTTGTTAGCAAACACGAACCGCGTGGTGCCAGGTGGAACCGGCGCTCGGAGCCGGTGGCAGTCGGAGAGTCTATTCATCACTCTGCTTTTTTCCCCCTCCACCCGTCTTTCCGCCTCCCGCTCCCTCCTCCTCCTCTATTTTTGTCTTTCCTCTTCCTTCCGTCAGACTGAGTCGTGTCTTTTCCTGTCCTCTATTTCTGTCCTGCTCCATCCCCCCCCCCACCCGTCTTCCTCTCCTCCTCCTCCTCCTCCTCCTCCTCCTCCTCCTCCCCCCCTTCTTCCTCCGGTCTCTCTTTGCTTCTCAGGGGTCCTGTTCTAATTCAACACTCATCCTCCAACCCAGTTCTTTGCCTTCCCTAATCCCTCTTTACACTCTTAACAGGGTGTACAGGCAGCAGTGTGGGCCCGTCCACGCGTCACCTGTTGTCCTCCTCTCCTTTCTGTTTGTCTCCTCTTGCCATCTACTCATTTCCCGTCCTCTCTTCTCGTCCAACCTCTTTTTTTTTTTTTTTTTTCTTCTGCTATAATCTCTCTCCTCTTCTCCTCTCGCGACTTTACAAACTCGTAGCCGGCCGAAGGGGCAGCCAGGAGAGGCTTTGGAGAGAAGCAAAGTCCCTTTCTCAGCGAGGAATTAAGAAGACAGCTGCTTATCCGCCCTCAACACTTCTAAGTCCTCTGCTCCCCCCTTCCCCCTCTCCACCCAACGCCTCCGTTTTTTTTTTTCCCCCCTCGGGGGTAAACAACTGGAAGACTCGTCCGCGTTGCCTGCACACTGTGACCGGACACTTTAACACTCCCAGACTCGATCAACATCTGGCAGATATCACACCTTAGCTGGGTCTCAGGCGCATTCGCACAGACTCCACACAGAGCCGCTTTCCTCCGGGAAACTGGGACTGATCCCAAAAAGGCAGAACACTAACAAGGCACTTAATGGGATGCTTTCTCTTTAAAACACACAAGCAGTTCTCTTCATTGTTTTCCTCTCTTTTTTTTTTTCTCTGAGGGCAAAACAGCATCAAACTCTATAAACCGGTTGTCCTTGGTGTTGTCAGTAACAGTGACGGAGTCACGAAGGATGGGAGCAAACATGGAGGTCTGCAGCAGCGCAGAGCGACGGAGCAGCTGCGAGTCGTAAACTTTAGAATGAAATTGATTTTAAAAACAGCTAAAACTGAAAATCAAACTCCCAAAGTATTGTTTCACCTGCTGCAAAACAAAATGTCACCGTTTGCGTTTTATTTTCAAATGAGAGGTTTGTGCCATTTGCTGGCCAGTCACTGTGACACAGCCGTTCTTTCGTCCCAGCAATTATTGCAACATGTTGCTTTTGAGACCATTTTCAAATAATGCATAGATAATAGCACATAGATGCAAGTTGGCTGGTGTGAATACTGATACACTTTAATACTGCAAAGAAAACGTAACACTGATGTTGGAAGATATTCTAAAATAAAACGCCACCAACCGAATCATGAAATAAAACACATAAATATGAATAAGGAGCCAGCTGTGCATTGTCCTTAAAAAAACACAAGAATGAACAATCATCCTCCTGTCACTTATGGTTGTCTTCTTCTGTGTTTCTGCCAGTAGTAACGTCTCGTGACTCGCGTGATGTGAACAAGATGTTTCCATTGCAGTTTTGCAAAATGCATCTGTTTACCTCAGTAGATGTAATCGAAACAGATGTTTCAATAGATGGCTGAGAAATCCGTCTCATCCAAGTGCAAAATCTTTTCATCAAAAAATATGATTTTTCTTTCTAAATCAGTGCGTTTATGTGAAGCAAATTTATTTTTGCCTTTTCTATTTACGCTATTTTGTGGTTAATGGAAAACACAGCGAAGTAGCTCACGTGTCGTATCGGGCCTTTGCTCTTGATCTTGTCAACAATTAACAGCTGGTCCCTTCACTGAGCACCATGACGGACAAACCTGGAGAACCAAACCACTGAACCTTCTCAAACTCAGTCAAGTCAATTACCTCTACTGCCTAGTAATGACGCATCATCCTTATTCCCACTCAAAAACATGTTCCATAAAGATACAATCAGCTTCTGTTTGCCATACATAACAGATTATAAGTTCCTAGACAATCTAATTAACTTAAGAAGTGAAGTAAACATAAAAAGACACTTCAATGACACATATTTTTCTAAATGAAACTCAAAATCGACTTTGTCCATGCTCTGTTTCTAAGACTTCTTGTGAAACCCGTTGCAGGATTTGACTAATTGCCGCCAGGATGTGGAAATTTCTACGTCAATATGGCGAATAACATGGGTTGCACAAGGTTTTTGTGGCCATGAGGTTGTTAAAACTAGATTTGCAGATGTATTAATTAACAACACATTAAGTGGATTATCAAAAGTCTGGGTTTGGGGAATGAAAACACAGCGGTGAGACAGAGAACTGCCTTCCACAAGTGATTGTGTGTTATATGGAAGTGCAAAAATATCCAGACTACATTTATATATATATTTATCCCTTGGGAAGGATCTCACTCTATGTTACGAGATGATCGAGTAGAGCTGGAGGGTCAATACAGAAAAAAACGATACGACTGAGTGGTGAGGAAGCATTAAGTTCTACTGCCGAGCCTCAAGGACCCGACATTCTCCCATTGTGATGGCGAGCTGTGACATTAAGCAGCGAATAAAAGTGAGTTAATGTCAAGAATGTTGTCTAAAGTGAACAAACCTGAGGAATAAATTACACAGAGTTCGGCTGCAATTACGCATTAAGCAACTTTTAAAGGTTTTGGTGATCAATATGCATTTCGGACTTTTTCCGATTTTTACCCGTACAAGAGCATTGTGCCTTTTAGGATTGTTCTGAACGATTCTTTTCCCGATTGAGTAATCAATTATTCAGACGATTAAACAAGTAACCAAATGCAAATATTTGCCAAAATAACATGTTTTGTAAATACTGATATGACAGTATTTGTGTCAAATGTTCAAATAAGTGCATCCTTCACTGTAGCTCAGAAAATTCACAAAAGTAGCTAATTTTTTTGGACAAAAATTACACAAAAATCTGAAATTATATTAAATTCAATCAGAAAAATGAAAATAATAAACACACTCAGAAACATTAATCTTAAGTCATTTTAATATTGAATCCTCGCTTTTAACAACCATTTCTATCTTTAGTGTCCATGTGAGCTACGTAATTTTTACATTTTTTTTTTGTCACACACATAAAAAAAAACAAAAAAAAAAAAAACACATCTCCCAGCTATTTACACACTATGGTGGACTCCGTAATCCATTTGTAGTAGGGCATTTATTTTCCACTGTCTGTGAAGCTGTGCTTTGTTCTGTCTATACCTGCATGCGTCTCCGCTTCACCTGTATAAATACAACCGCCGCGCACTTCAACACCGTTCGCTCTCAACTAGGCAGACATTCTGCGAGAAACTCTGCAGTGTCCTATGCAAATAAGGATGCCAAAAATGAATGAAAACCCCAACATTTTCACCAGTCGATGAAATCCCCCTGACAGAACATGAAAAGTGGATATATTATGCAAATATTGCTTAGGATTTTTCAGCAACTCAAAGGTGGAAGTGAGAGCGTTGCACAGCACAAATACTCATCCTGCTAGAACACGGAGAAAACGGTGCGGTAAATAATAAAATATAATTTAAAGAAGCTTCAAGGCAGATCCTTTTAATAATCAAGTCGATGAATTTTGTCACATAAAATGCCGACGTTAAAGTCTACGGTTGTCATCTGACAAAGCGTGAGAAAGTTCAAGCGATCTGAATACTTTTGCAAGGTGCTGCGGTGTCGGGTTGCTTTGCTTTTCAGTACTACACCCATGTAATAGTTGGAGACAGCTTTGAAGACCTGGAAAAACTACACTGAATATAGAGCTGACTGAAAACGGCCGTCGCGTTAGTTCAGCCGTTGAACAAAGCAAAACTTTGCGGCTAATTAAGACAGTTCACGATCGCTTTCCACCCAGGGTCAGTTCCAACTCTCAGCACGCCCCCTTTAGGCCAGTTTTGCACTCAACGCTCCACTTCAGCTGCTTTACCCTTGCCACCCCTGTTGGGTGTTTTGCAAGCAATTTTTTTTCCAACCCACCTCCACCCGAGCACCTCAGTTTCATGCAGTTCCTGACTTAATCAACACCATGTGTGTTGTTACAGATGCTTGTTCTACTTAGAGATATAAGGGGGTGGTAGGAGGGGGGGGTGGGGTAGTAGGAGGGGAGTGTATGAGGGGGGGGAGGGTAGTAGGAGGGGGAGTTGGGTGGCAGGAGGGGCGGGGGCGGGCGGGGGGGGGTGGGGGGGGGTTCACTACTGCTGCTCTCTTAGAAAACAGGCGTATTGCCAAGTATAAATTACTGCAGATGGAAATAATCGCCTCAGACTAAAGTGGTTCTGACTAAAATTTTAAGAGTCCACTGTTTTTCTCTTCTCGGGTTACAGTCCAGAAGGCATGGAGTATCCTATTAGAAAACGTTGGCGATGAGCTGTCATTTTGTGGATAGAACTTGACCTTTGAAGATACTTTTATTTATTTTTTTTCAAACCGTGTCAAAAAATGTAGTCGAATCTGCGTGTTTCTCACCTCATTAGTTTGAAACCTCGACGCAAGTGTGACAGCCACACCCACTGCCACACTACATTAGAATTAACAACCCTCTTTCACTTTAGCTTATTAGTTTCTACATTTATGGCCCCCCACCCCAAAAGACAAAAACAAAATCCCCGCAAACTTAAAGTGACGGTTTATTGACTGGTTTCAGTGCTGTTGGGTTTAAAACATCTATTTCATTCATAGATTTTTATCAAGTCGTTGCCCATCTTTGGTTTGTGATTTCATGACGAATCTTTGCTTATATGCTTGTTCTGAACTTGCTGGGAGCTTGGCGAGACCAAATACGGCGACCAATAATTGCAGATTTTGGAATTCTGATTTCTGCTTTTAGCCAGAAAATCCTGAAGGAGAATGCCCGGCCATGACTCCTCATCCTTAAAGGGGCGGAGTTGTGAGTTTTCCAGCCACACAGTGTCATTTTATTGTGCAATCAAGTAACCACGTTATCTGTAGTTGTTCCAAAAATACTTTGTCAAATATGAGTTTATATTTTAACTCAAACTCATATTTAAAATATGAAATATAAAATTGGCTTAAAGTTGAAATTGGGCTTCTGTCTCTTTAAAAACTCCTGCTATTTCTGAAACGCCACCGTCAGGAAGTCATCACAACATGGCTCCTTTATTAACCCTTTGACAATGCTTTCCCCAGCATTTCACTGAGAAGTAGCTCAGCAGATTCGCAGTTCCACCAGGCGTTTGCTAATTGCTGCTGGCTAGTCTGAAGGAGCTGAGTGGGGTAGTCATGGAGGACGGCTGCTCTGTGAGGGAGGAGGTTCGTCATGGAAGATGGCGCTCGGCCTAACCGGGCGCTTTGCGCGGCTGTATGTTTACCACATAGAGCTCGAGAGCAGCTGTACAGCAGGACAACGATACGAAGGAAACCAGCAAGTTTACCTCTGAATCCCTGGGGGGGAAAAAAATGGTTTTGAAGCTGCGTAGTCAAAGCCTAGACATGCGCAAAAGCTCTGAAGTGTGGCTAAAGTTGCCCCTTCACTGTCACCTTCAATGTTCGTCATTGGGTCCATCAGGTGTCCTCATGAAAGCAAAGGGGTTCAAAACAGTTAGTAAAACTACAACACATCAACGTAAAGGAATCAAACAGTTATTGACACAAACAAATACTCGACTAAACGGAGTAAATGCTTTGCTTTTACTGCATTCTACATCCTGACTCAACAGAGATGTCGGTCTTTCTCCACGACCATCACCAGCAGCAACAGCAGCATCAGCATCAGCACATCTTTATTGCAGCCACTTGTTGCAGACGAGAGGCAGCTGCGTCATTTCCCCCTGGCTAACCAGCAGTCACAGCGCTATCATTTCCATGTCGTCACCAGTCATTCATTGTTTAAGCACTGCTCAGTCATTTTGCCCGCTGCTCACAGAAAGGGCCCGTGGCGACGCGTAGCGCCAGAGCTGCCTGTTAACTGGAATGTAACACCATGTCCTTCGCCTCACCCCCACCGGGCCGGGACTTGGAGGCAGGCGCGTGAGATGCAGCCGAATGGCTTCGAGAACTGGCAGGTTCCTCTGAGGCTTTTCAGCCAGACGAAGAAATGGAGCCAGACGAAGAGCTGAAATGAAGAGGAAAGGGATCCAAAGGCTTTAACGGCGTAAAGGGGTGTAACAAAAAAAAAAAAAAAAAAAAAAAAAGAGAGTGGAGGGGGGGGGGGGGGGGGGGGGGGGGATTCATGCTAATGAGCGACTTGCCCTTCCCCGTGTTGCTTTGGCGGATGGCTGCCATCGCCACGCGCACGCCCCGGCTGATTAGGCAGACAGACAAATGGATAGAGGGGGATAGGGCATTACTGCGAGCGGAAAAAGGCTCCTGGAGGGAAAGAGACGGGTGAGGGTGGCTGCTGCAAGAGATGATAATGTTTTTTTGAGCCAGCACCCCGTGGCACGCTGGTTTCTCTCTTAATTAGACGACAGGTTCAACTAAAGCAGCCCCTCTGAGGGAAGGAATGCCATCAGACGAGATCATGAAGGCGCAGAAGCTGGCTGGACGTGTGTACTTGCTGGGTCTCGTTAATAAAACATTTCGCAGAGACCTTTAAGGTGCACAAAAACACAAAGTTGTAGCGTTGTAAGGTTTTGTTGGGGTTTTTTTTTTTTTTTTGCTTTTACAGCGTTCTTGGGAGCAGATCGACTTTCTCTCACTGCTTATTTTGGAGCTGCGCTCATATAGGGCTTTATTTTTTTCCTTCTTTCTTCACTGTCTTTGTTATGAACATATTCATGAGCTTTCTCTCGCTGCATAATTCTCTGTTTTCCAATTTTGGCAACTGATAATTAAGTTAGCTTTCTTATTGCTAGAATAAACGCTCTGTGAAACTTAAGAGACTTGCACAACGCCGTGCTTGATGTTAACTCTGCCGCTCCACGTTTTTTGTCTGATAACGGCAGCAAACCTCAATGTTCTTTTGAGGATTTTGTACAATAACAAACACAAAATAGTGCATCATTTACAAAGTTGAAGGAAAATGATCCCTCTAAAAAGTATTCACCCTCCTGGATTTTGTATCCCGTTCACTGCTGAGACGAATCAATCGCGATCAACCGAAGCTGACGTTTTTCAGTCCACTTTTGAATACGTGTGTTTGGAGTCCATTTTGCTCTGTTACCACTTAGTAAGATCCAGTGGAACCAGTTTCCTTGGTAATTCATCTGATTACTAAATGGAGTCCACCTGTGGGTAATTTAATCTAAGTTTAAAAGCGGATGATGGGTGAAGGTCTCCCGGGTTTGCGAGAAAACAATAATTAAGGACAAATTTAAAAGTTTTACAGAAGCCTGAAGGTTAGAAAAATGCACACTGCGCTCTGGATCTCGTGCCGGTTGTGAAAACCACGTTTTGATTTGAGAAGACCAAAAACATACCCGCTAAAAGAAACAGAAGATCCGATGTGGGAGTACTTCTTCTTCTTTTTTTTTTCTTTTTTTTTTTTATGTTAATAGCAAGAGAGGGAGAACGTTTTTTTCTTACTGGGAGGATTAACTCAGTCAATGACCCCCTGCAAGCTACAGAAAACAACAAACCAGATGTGGCGTCTAAGGAGAGGAAAAAAAAAAAAAGAAAGAAAGAAAACATCAAGTCAGCAGTTGAAATAAGAGCTAATAATGTAAATTGTAGAAAAGAAAAGGAAAGTGATCTACATTCTGATGGACTCCAGGTCGCAGCGTAGGGTGCCCATGGCAACCATAACGTACTTAGAAATAGAATAAATACAGTTGTTAGGAGCAACATGGCGACACCCACGAGGCTAGTCAAAGTCCAGGTCTAAATATCCAGTTGAAAAGCATGAAATTACAGTCAAAGCCTATCGACTATAACTGCAGCCAAAGTTGATCTTAAACAGCTTTGCATCCCATGGCTAAATAAAAACACACACACACACACACACACACACGCCACATTTAAAGATGTTTAGCACGTTTTGAAAACCACCAATAATTTTCAGTCCACTTCGCGTTCAGGCTGTCAAAAGACGTCGGCGAGCACACCGCCCCGAAGTCCGTGTTCGAGGTTCAGCCTGCGGAGCGTCCTGACTGTTATCAGCATTTTTGTTGAGAAATGAGAAAATGTGATCTGAGGGCTGCTTTTAAGGAGAAGTTAATTTCATCCACGGCGTTCATATCTTTATCAGTAGCAATTTTCATCCAACATAATTCTTTTGAAGAATATTCAGTCAGGCCTAAATCAACAGCTTCTTCAATACGATGGTATTTTTTGCTGGAGCTCGACAAACATAAAGTAATCAGTGATATTCTGGCAATGTTTCATTAAGTCGATGGATTAAGACATCAAAGATCCCTAACTTTTGGACTCGCTGCTGGATTCACACATGGATCTCGACTTGCAGACGTGTTTTCACAGCTGACGGTCCAGTAGGCCCGGATCGACTGGGGACCAAGACGGCAGCAGTTGTTACGTTTTCAGCAGGTGCCGTTTGCTTTCACGCTACACTGTGTCTAACGAACCGAACCCTCCGAAGAGCCTGGTCCCTCCCTCGCCTGCACCAAGGGCTACTGCAGGAAACAACACAAAAACCTTAAAAGAAGACTTGAGCGCAACTTCCTCTCTCGCAGAATGTCAACAAAAATGGAGGAGCGGTTGAAGGATGTTTTGTTTGTGTTTACCCAGAATACCCTGCACTACAGTCGGCTTCCTGCTTTCGAAGGCCGGGGTTTTGAGACGGACCAGAGTTTGCTTTTTTTATTTGTCCGCTTCAGAGTTCAATGGGGAACCCCTCCAAACAAACTGGGCTTTCCAGGTAACTGCAAATGCCTTTTGGTTTGCTATTTACCCTTTCTGCTATTGGTGGCCTCATAAATCCTGACAGCCGGTCCTTGAACTAGGCCTGCAACAACAAACAATAGATCACAATGAATCAATTAATCGCATGATAAATTAAAAGAAACTCGATCATTTTCATTTGCTTGATTTATCATTTTTCTCTTTTTATTTCTCAGTCTCTTCTGTCTGGTTTTGGTCTCAACTATCTTTTTTTTTTTAATTGAAAGATTGTTTTCTTTTCAGAGAAGTCGCAATTTATTTTATTTGTCGTTTCTGTTCTTTCTTTACTTTGGATGCTCCGAATGTCTTCCAGTTCCAGTGTTTAAACGTTCATGAGCATTTAAAGTCGATTGATCTTTGACACCATGTCCTTGAATTTTTATGCCATCATTACTATTACATTATTTGAAAATGTTCTCGAAACAGCAATCGTACCGTTTATCGCAATAGGTTCTGGGACGATTCATCGTCCAGCGAAGCGTGTTGTCGCGACGGGCCTTCCTTCAGCTAGAAACACAGATGACACGGCGCTCTCGGAAGCAAGCTTCCTGTCTTTGCCCCAGGAGGTTTTCTGAGGCCAATGGTAATTCAGTCACTTTGGTACCAAAGATTGATCCATGTTCAAAGCAGCTTGAATTACTTCTGTTGACCATCAGGCTGTAACTGAGACCCCCCGCCTGTCATCTTTTTACTTTATGTTGTCACTCACGACCACGCAGCTCCCGGGTTGTAGCACGGAGTCCATCATCTATCCGATCGCGCGTGTACCCGTATTCGGTTTCATGGCCATGTGTGTATCGATGCGTATGTGTTGTGTTGCGTGTGTGCGCGCGCGCGTGCACTCCGTCTAAAGCTGGTGGGAATCGAGCTGGACAAGAGTTTTAGTGTAATGGAGACCCAATTCGGCACGCAAACGTCCTTCCCAGAAGCCCTGCTGGGATCAGCCCCCTCCACCAAAAGAGAAAAGAAGAAGAAGAAGAGGAAGAAAGGAGAGGAGGACGAACGCACAGGAAGTCATTATAATCTGCATAGAGATTGGTTTGACCTCATCCTCCACCCGCTCAATGACTGGACACAACAGATGTTAGAGGAGGTGGAGCAGAGGGAGGGTGGCTGACAGCTGGACATTGTCTGTCTGTGCCAGCTATTGTTTAAGAAGAAGGGGGAGATAAGAAAGGAGTGTTGGGTTACTCATGTTTAACACTGTATTTGGTGGAGTCCTTTGACTGAAAAAGTGCTGTGAAACACTGTTTGTCCCCTTTCTATAGCTTGTCTTTTTTTTTTTTTTCTTTTTTTTTTTTTTACTTATTCTGTCACGCTTAAATATCTCAGATCATAAAACTGATGCTTCTACCAAAGATAACATGACAAAAGAGCAGGAAAACAAAGTCAAACACCAGCTGTGACCTAAACCAAACATCTGGTTCTGTCGCCCAACAACGACAGTCATTGTAACAAGTCATTGTTAGTCATCAACGACTAACAATGACTTATTTTTTACATCACTATCAAGGACTCTCGGTTAAATCTAATGAAAAATATGTTGTTGTTTTTTTGGGGTTTTTTTTACATATTTGTGTAAAACTACTATAGACCATACCATAGTATGAGACTGATAATCCTCTGCCTTCCCCATATTTTATCTGAACAAATTCACTGCTCCGTCAAAAACAACCAATCAGAACCAGGAGGAGGGTCTTAGCGCTGCCAATTACCCTCATGTATGCACCACTCACATCCTCCCTCTTTTCTCTATGCTAACCTGTAGCTGGTTCCCTGAACCCGGAGCCTGTCCTGAATGCTAAGGCTAGCCAGCATGACCGCCAACAGTTTTCCTGAGATGGTAGGATGCTTCAGCACCTTTGGTACGTCTAACAGCGCGCACATGAGGTTGACTGAAAGACTGCTCTGATTTCTTGTTTTTACATCAATTTAGATGCTCTAGAGGTAGATGAACTCGATCTGGTCACACATTATCTGTATCATCTTAGACTATCACAACATGTGGGAATTTAGAACAAATATGTTTAAAAAACATATTTTTATAAAAGGTACATACTGTAGATTTAAGATCGCGCCACGGTTGCATCTAAGTCAAGCGCTAATAAAGTCAATATAAACTCCTTTTTTGAGCCATTGAGCGGTGCACTAGCTGGTGCGTTCAGGATCACGGTTCTGCTCTGTAACAGAGGTGCTACTTGAGCTAAAGGCCTCAGACTGACGGCTGGACATTTTGTGGTATAAAGCAGAATTCATGGCTCCATCAGTAACAATAAGTCATCCTCGATCATATTCCCTTGATCATCATGTTTGATTGTCGTTATGATGCTCTTTTTCTGAAAGGCTGCTAGTTTTCCATCAGATGTAACTGGACACAGACACACACCTCCCATAATGATGTAAGTTTCGCAGGCTGACCTCTGCTGGGAAGGTTCAGGCCTGCCCCATATTTTCTCCATTGTTTGGATAATAACTCACACATTTGTTAAGGTTCCCCTCATCCACTGTCAGTCCATCTTCTGCACAACGTCTTAATGTCTTCTACTCCAAGCCTGGCTTTGTAACACTTTCCAGACCCATTGATTCCAGTGACTATGTTTCGTGTCTGGTCTTCCAGTAGACTGGGTTACACTGAGGGCGTTTCCACTCCTGGCGGTGCAATAGACGCAGATCCGTCGGGGACGAAAGTCGCACTCGCCTGTTTGTTTTGGTTGCATTTACCCAGAATGCCCTGCGCCGCAGCCCGTTTCCTGCTTTCAGAAGCAGCCTCCGGCCTGCTTGGTGTTCACATGTGAATTCAAACCATGAAACTAATTAAGCTGAAGGAAAATAAAATGTGGCTGGTCAAAATTAATCAATGATTTCTTAAGAGCAGCAACTACTTTTTTCCCACAGCGCAGATTGTTTTGTATAGTTTAGTTGTTTTTTGTTGTATTTTTTTTTTTTTTGACTTAAAACAAAATCATCATAATTTAAAATGTGTTTTTTGTATCTAGTGAGAAACTTTTAAGTATTCAAGAGTGACAAAACAAAGCAGAAACAAAAAAGAAATCCGCAGAAAGGGAAAATAATCACTGCTCAGCAAAAGATGTAGAAGTACAAAGCAGAGATGGAGCCAAACAGGGCAGGCGGAGGCATTTTGTGCGGAGTTAATTTCTGCTTCTTTGACACAAGAGTCCTTGAACGTGATAGAATCTGAGGCGCCGAGGCACAAACTTCAATTTACTCATGATGGAGGTTCAGAATACTTTGACCTAATCGAGTAGATTAAATGCTTTTTTTTTTCCCCCCCCTTCTTCGTCGAGTTCGGTTATTTTTACGTTACCGGTGTCAAAGAAATTCGATCAAATTCCATGAATGATGCCGTCGTTTGATCCGGAAGCTGTTTTTAATTAAGAGTGAAACAAATTCTTGTAATGCAAACCAAGATGATGGATTAAAAACTGGTTGCTTTTGCTGCAGAAGATTAAACTCTGAAACGGCAAAAACCGATTAGAACAAAGGAAAAAAAAGAAGAAAAAAAAAGCGGATTAAGGGAGACGAAGAAGACAGAGACAGATGGGTGAGCAAAGGCGGGCATCTTGCATGGTGGACGGCCAAGTCTGACAACTTGATACAGGACAAAGGGAGGGGAGGGAGAGCAAGGGCAATGTAAGGGAAGAAACCCTAAAGACGAATGATTCGTGACATTAATTTCATTTCACCAAGAGGCAGAAAGGAGAGGAAATTTGCGACACTTTGCAAAAAGAGAGCGGGGGTGATTTTAGAAATGCTGGTCGAGAAAAAGACTCGTTTCCGAATCCAACGACGCTGTGGCCAAACAGGACCGAACAGCTGAGGCAGAAATGAGAGGAGGGAATCTGGGAGATGAAGGGAGAAAAGCGATGCAAGTTGTTCAAAATTAGCCGCATGGACGTCGTTACTTAGCAATGCTCCCTAACAAGAGCCAATTTAAAAAGAAAGGCAGGCACACCGCGGAGCAGGCTTGATGCTATACATCTGCTTTGATGAAGTTAATTGGACTTCCTTGGAATCTGTAGTTTTCATTGTCATAAACGAGTACACACACCCTTACAAGGCTTTCAGAGAGCCAAGTCCAGTATCCACCCCCCACCCATCCCTAATGAGACAGCATTCATGCTAGGCTGGGTTTTTTAACGCCGGCGATGAGACAAGGCTTCACAAATATTTCCGGATCAAAACAGAACTGAAGAAACCGAGAAGTTTTAAAGGCTTCGTTCTAATTCGGTAGCTTAGGTTTAATTACGGCTCGACGGAAACTCGCTCCGCCGCCGTCAAACGAGGTCTTGGCGCATTGCGAGGACTAATGAAAGTTTCCGCTTTGCAAGTCAGCGCACGCAGTCAGATGCTGCTTCTTCCTCGATTTCTCCTGAACGTATCAAGCGTACTCTGATGACCTCAGCGGTCGCTTTAAGCTGGTGAACATGCTCCACTCCTCCTGCCTACTCTGCGGTCTCAAACTCACAACTCCAAAGCCATCTACGTTTAGATGTCCCTCCGCTTCAGTACACCAATATTAGCTCATTAGCTTAGCTAGACTGCAAGCTAGCGAGGCAACGTCGTGCCACTTGGTTTGAAAAAGCAAACAATGAACTCAAGTTAGGTGCCTTTGCTCTAAATCTCATGTGTCAAACTCAAGGCCCCGGGGCCAAATCTGGCCCGCCGTAGCTTTTAATGGGGCCCTGTAGACTCCAAATTACATCAGTGTGACCCTCCAGTTTTTCACAAATCTGTAAAATTCACACAGAATCAACAGATCCCCACGTTTTCCTTATTGGGTAATTTTTAATGCAAATTTCCCTCAAAATTGACCCAAAATATTTGGTCCTAGTGACTCTTTCCTCAGCCTCACTTGATGTGAAGTTGTAGTCAGTGACCGACTCCACGATTAATAAAAAGCCACGTTTCTCATCATACGCTAGTGCAAATATCATGTCTTACAGATATTTCTAAATTAGCACCAACAAAATTTGACAAAAAAACCCCCAAAAAATCAATCAAGAAATCCTGGATGAACTGATTAGTGTGACAAGGTGTTCAATATTATTTAATGTTAAGATACACTTACTGAATGCTGAAACAAACAGTTACTTAATGGTATATTTAAGATCTTTCATAAGTTACATGAAGAACATCTTCTGGCACAACCGGCCCTTTAAGAACGTTCCGATTTTTGAGACGGCCCAAAATAAAAACGAGTTTTATTTCGGTTTTCTCTGACGGCTACAGGAACACTCGCGGTTTCCAAATAAAAAAAAAAAAAAAAAAACTTTCTAAATAACATGTTCTTCTGCACCAAAGCTGCAGTCGAACATGACTTACAGTGGTTACAGATGTTCCTGCTGCTGGTCGTAGTTAAGACCAGAGTTATATAGGGAGACTAGTTCAATCCTGACGCTAATAAAACAAGTTTCATGCTGCTGGGAGGAGAAGTAAGTACAAATTGTTTTTGCTCGTTACCGTTTCTGGTTATCTGCCTCCGCAGCAGTGGCACAAATGGAACCAAATCTGTAGATCAATACAGAGAAATCTGTCGTGTCTCACGTTGCTTAAAAATAGGACAAATTCAACCTGTAAGCGAGACTCTTTAAATCGTCTTTCGTGAACTTTAGCAAGTCTCTTGGCGCAGCATTATGCCCAATACAAGTTTTCACATGTAGCCGATCTGTCACATTTACCCAATAATATCAGACATCAGAATTACACGGCCGTGTCTAACAAACCCCTCCAGAGAGTTTCCCGAGCTGAAATCGTAAGTTCCTCGAGCCTTTCCTCACTTTTTTATTGCGCACTTTATTGAACAATCACTCCTCTGCCTGACAAACAAAATAAATCTGAACCTGGAGCAAAAGACCAGTTTTCCAGATTTATCCCCCTCCGTGCTTCTACTGTCGCCGTATTCTCCGCCGCTGCAGTGCGACTGTGCTTCATAACTGCCAGGTTTCATGTGTGCCTTGAGCCTAATGCAGGGCAACAATAGCACATGGATAGCATTAAATATTTACCGCTACATCTTCTTCCTGTCTCCAGTCGGATCGCCTCCAAGAGTCTGAACAAACGGCTGCGCGCACGTACACACACACACACAATGCACATTTTCCTTCACAATTCACAAAATAAAAGGAAGCATTGCTCTATAAAACCACTTCGTATTTAAAAATGCATAATTCTGAGATTTTAAAAGGAAGCACAAGACGAAATGCTGCAAAAACACAAAGGCCTGCCAAGCGTTTTTGGTCTGTTTTCTTGTCCAACCATCTCAGTACGTTTGAAACGAGACAAAACTAACTTAAAAGTAAGATTTCATCAGGAGATGTGAGCTTGTTCTAAAGACGAAAAGTACAAATTCCATTAGCAAATGATCTCACTTTTGCTATGAGTGAAATGTTTGGGTTTTTTTGGCATAAGTCTAATTTACAGGTGGCGTCAAAAGGAAGAAGAAAAAGTTTATATAATTAAAAAAAAAAAAAAACAAATTGGAGAAATGAAGCAGAAGAAACCGGGAGCCTGTCGTACCCGGGGAAACGGCTTAGCTTCAGCCGAGGAGGGAAACTTTCTCTGAAAGACTCCTGCAAAACTGGCACCTGTTGGTGCCAGACTTGGGGAGGGGGGGGGGGAAAATGTCTGTCTGTCCAGTGATAAGAGTAAGCTTCACTCTGGAAATAATTACTGGACACAAAAATCCGGCTCTGCCAGTCCACGCACTTCGCCACCAGGGCTCAGAGCTTGGAGGAGTATGCTAAAATCAACTTAAAGCTATCGCTCTCTTCGTTCGGTGTAGACATATATGTATATAATGTCGGCTTTTAGCTACATGTTATTTATTGACTTTTCTATCACCCAGTGCTACAGCTTCGTAGACGAATAAGTTGGAGATTGGGTTATCCTTCTGAGGAAACAGTGAAGCGCTCTCTGTTGACGTGAAGTCACGTTAACGTTTACCCCCGTTAACGTGACAGCCTGCGCATGTGAACGGCAAATGTTAAGGGGCTTCGGTTAGACGAGGGCGACTGCTCTTCAGATCGCAGCTTTAGCTTCCCCGCCGTGCGCCGGACTGATGCCAAAGATTTCTCAAGTTTGAAGCGTTTCTCTTGGGGAAGATCAAACCTATTTGCGGCACGAAGTCGGTCAAGTCTCTGTCACGAGGACGCGCGCGCGCGCGTACAGCGGCTTCCACGCACAGATGCATCCCGAGGCGCCATTGTGCGCCGCCGCTCAAGCGGGTAATTCGGTGACAATGAATAAAATGAGATGTAATTATTTTCAAGAACACCGTTCTTCTGGCTGGGCAGAGCAACATGTGTGTTTTGTTGGGGGTTTTTTTTCTTCCTGGACTCAATTGTATCGGTTTTTACTGTAGCCGGACACAGCTTGTCTTGAAATAAAATTGTGAGGCTCCAAAAAGAAAGCGAGTTGGTGTATATGTGTGTGTGTGTGATAGGGTGGCAGAGGAGCGGTTCAGTAGGTGTGTGGTTGGACCGGTGGGAATTGACAAAAAGTGAAGCCTGTGGCTATCATCACAGGAAATGGCCTGAGACGTCCACTTCTCCGACTGCCTGCCACCCGGCCTCCTCTGGCTCTCGTCTCACGCGCTCGCTATCTTTCAGCTCATGCGACCTTATTCTCTGCCTCTTGAGCTTTCTTTCCCTCTCTATCTCCTCTTCTAGCCTTCTTTCCATTTCCTAAGATAGTTTTCTATTTCCTCTCTGTCCTCTTGGTTAGCAGTTATCTGTTTTCTTTTTTTTTTTTTTCTTCTTCTTCCTTTCAACGTCTCCTGCTCTGTCTAACTCTCCAGACCACATAGGTTTTTATATTTTCCCCCCTCTCTCTCTCTCTCTGCCTCTCTACACACAGGCGTGTTTCACTCTCCCTCCGTATCTAGCGTTGCTGCTAATACCTGGCCGCGCTCCCTCGGGTGAAGCTGAACGGGTGGAGGACAAGCTGATAAGTCTCCCCGTCTGACGTCGTCCTTTTCTCTTTGATCCGGTGGCATTTGAAACACGCTTTTATTTATTGGGGTTTTTTTCCCAGCAGCTTTTCAAGTTAGTATCACTAACATTGGTTTTTCTCCCCCCCCCCCCCCTCACCTCACCCCTCCCCCGCCTCACCTCACCCCTCCCAAAGAAAGTAGGGCAAAATTAGGAACATTTTCATTTTTTTCCCCGAAACTTTTCCTTGAATAAAAATTTGAAAAATATAGCATATGGCATTCATATTCAGCCCCCCTAGAGGCTGAATTACTTTTGCAATAAGAGTTGCATAGCTTTGGGGGTTTGCACATCTAGAGAATTAATTTGTTCCTGGAGCGTCGATGGGTTGAATGGAGAACTCCAGTCTGACCACACACACTGTGGCTTACAGAGGTATTCAGACCCCGTGAACTTTTCCACATTCTGCCTCATAGCAAGCAAAAACATAAATATGTTTTTATTGGAATTTAATGTGAAGGATCAAAACACAAAGTGGAATACAATTATGACTGACTTTCTTCTTATTGCCTCATTGCCCAGTCTGTCAGTACACAGGAAGGAGCATGGTAAGTTTGAAGCATTTTTTTTTGGACGAGCTCTAAGAGCTGCTGATTAAAGGTTTGGATTCTGCTTTAAGATCTAAAGCAGAATCCAAACCTTTAAAACCAGCTGGATTAAACTTCTCTACAACTGTCTTTGAGACCTGCTGTACTCCTTGGGATGTTGTCACGTCTCATACTCTGGTATTTTCTGGTTCACTTTAGGACAAAAATTGCTACATTTGTTGCACTTCCAGCTTCTACACTGCACAAACCAAACCCTTTGAGAAACTTGTTCCCCTCCTCGCCTGCGGTGGCGCTGCAACAACAACTCCTGAAGGAAACGACATGAAAATATCTGAGGAAGGGATCAGTCAGGTTTTAGCGGTTGTAGGATTTCTCCTTTGTCTTTGGCAATAGACCATGAACCATTTCTCCCACTAGTGCGAGACACAAGAGTTTCTTTTGGTTGTATTTACCCAGAATCCCCTGCGCTGTTGTCCGCTTCTTATTATCGGAGCTTGTCGTTCACATACGCATACAACCGCACGAAAGTTTATGTCAACCGAATAGGTTGAGGTTTGTAGGCGGAACAGAGTTCGCTTTTTTGTTCCGCATGGAGAGTTTGATTGCGCATTCACGCCTCCCCAAACGAACCAAACTTTATAAGCAAACAAACTAGAGTTTGATTGAAGTGGACTAAAGGGGATTGGTGTGAATGCACCTTTAGTCTTTGTAATGCAGAAAAGCTTTCCTTCCCAGAGCAGCTGGATTTATACTGAGATTCATTTAGACATAGATGGACCGTTTCTCATGAAGGCATTTGGCTACAGCAGTTTTTTGGGGGGCTACCAGAGCACAGATGGTGTAAAATGAAATGCATGCGGCCCTTCTCAGATTTTTCAACATGAAATCCTTTTTCTGCCGCCTTGCGTTCGACTGTCACATAACATCTCAACGTAACAGACCGACATTGGTGGCTGGAACAGAATTTCAATGTGTTTCATTCCATTTCCCGATCCATCACACCAAATCAGATTCAAATCATCTAAAACTTGTATCTGTGGCGAGATGAAATGGTGAAAAAAAATAAAAGTTCAAGTGGCGTGAATTCTTCTGCAAGGCGCCGCATCTGAAGGCATTACGGCTGAGACACGTCCGGCTTTGAACTGCACACAAAGGCGACTCTGCCTCGCGCACTCCTGCAAAGAAGCAATTCCAGTCAATTTCCCACAGTCCTGACTTGGTCATTTGCATCCTTTTTTCTCAGCTTCTATCTTTTCAACCATTTTTTTTCTCTTTCTCTCTCTCTCTCTCCATGTGTCTTGGCACAGCGTCTTTCATCTCAAGTCCGCGCTCGTAAGACTCATACATACAAAATGTCCGTGTCGCAGAGACGTGGACGATCCCTACGCAATCTCGGAGGGATACTTACCATCGAGCGCGAACCGAGCCCGAACTGTTTCACCAACTCTGAGGGGTTCCTGTTTACGCCTGAGCACTCTGCAGCTGATGAGTGGGGGACTTTGGTACACTGTGGTGCATTAAATAGATCTGAAAACCTCCAGAGGGCTCACGAAGCCCTCTAGACGAGACAGATGCTCACCGAGAGCAAAAGATGAGGAATCCACGCAAGAGTGCAGGGTGGTGTGCAAGTACATAAAGACACGCTAATAGACCATGAATCGAAAACTTAAGTTAATCAAAAAAAAAGTTAAGCTGCTTCTCTAAGTGAAGATACAGTCAGCAAATCCCTGTTTCTACGATGCAATGAGGTAAATAATTACAGAACTTTCTTTACCGTTATATGCAACGTGTAGACCTGTAAATGAAACTAATCTGTTCAAGGGGATAATCTATAAAGCAGCTGAAACCAGGAGAAGTACATTTACTCCTAAATGTATGCAGTCCTCCTTAGTTCACTCAGTTCTAGAGAATCTGACGAACTTGAGATAAAGTTCAGCGGCGCTAGTGGGACATCAGTCACACTGGGCTCATCTGCATCCTTTAGCTAAACCCGGAGCTCACAGAGAGTTAGCACAGGATTAAAAAGGATTTCATTGTACAAAGATATCAGCAAGGACAAGGATACAGAAAACAAACAAATCAGCATTATTTAATGTAACTGTAAGGCGACACAGCAAAGACAGTCATCGATAACTGGAGTAAACGTTGAACAGGAGGGACAAGAGATGCACCGATTCGACATCAGTATCTGTATCGGTCCTGATATTGGTTTTATGGATCAGGTCCTTATGGCCTGATATCGGCAGTGAAAAAAAGTGAATCAGTAACAGTGGGTGAAAGTCTTGACTTTTTTATCTCACCCAGTTAAGTCAATTTTGAGGAGAAATATTTGTGAGAAAAAAATAATACATTCTCTTCCTACCCGGTAGGAAGATAAAACCACAAACTTGGCCTGTGGGTGATGCAACAGGATCAACCTGGTCGCTACTTAAATCAAGGCCATTCGTTATTTTAGGCCATTTGAGGCTCCAGCCCTGCAAATTGCATCTCACAGAGCCCCACTTCACCGGGCCCCGGTGTTATTTGTCAAGCTTCCCTCCGTCAGGTCTGAATACACTTTACCGTTATGTTTGAATCTCATACTGATGCTCATTATGTCACCCGTTCACACCTGGCATTGCGGCGCAGACCTGTTTTGTTGTTTAGTTCCAAGCGATAGCTGGCAATGCCTGTGGATATTCTCTCCAGCTTCACAGCAGTTGCTGTTTTTCTTCTTTAATGTGTCCGTTTAGTTTTTCTTGTTCTTGTCAGATGATGAATGGCGACCCGGGAGGCCATTTATTTGTCCCTCTCTTTCTTAAACGTCGTTTCCCGGTGAGCGAACTTACGTTGACAGAGCGCCTTATAGAAAACACACCAACTGCGTACAGATTTGTTTGAAAAGTAAAACGCGACGCATTCCACAACATAGAAAAAAAAGGTGTTTGACATCTTTCTGATTGCTTTTTTTTCTTCTTCTTCTTCTTCTTCTTCTTCTTAACGGCATATTCGAACCATGTCAGGCAGGATAAGAAATCTGTGCAGGTTTCCAGTACATAAGGTGTGATGTGTCTTTGACAAAACATTCCTTTGGAATGCGATGGTTTTGGCAAAGCCGCATTCGCGGAAGGCATCGCCCACATGCCTTGATCTCATCTCCAAAGCTTCATCACGCGGGCCGCAGATCGCGCTGCGATCAGACTCCGCGGTCACGGGGTGCCGCTACCACCATGAAGAGCATGGTGGTAGAAAACATGCCACCCCGTGTGAAGTACACACAGGTGTGCACTTCACTAAATAAAACACTGTAATCTTGAGGAGGTTGTCGCCTTCATCGCATCTCTGAGATCTATGGGTTCAGACTCTATTCGCGGGTTCACAAGGAATGCGGCCATTTTCTATTCAGTCGCCGCCGACAAGCTAATCCGCTTCAGCTACGTTCTTCGGGATAAACGGGAGAAAGCGTTGAAATTTTGTTCAGTGTTTTGCTTAACTAAAGTGACAGACATTTAAGCAGAGTATGTTTATTCAGAATGATAATAAATGTGTTGAAAGTACATGATGAGAAGTTTGCCTTACATTTTGCAGTCACTTAAAAGGGATTTTTCTTTTTACAGGTTTTCAGCTGAAGGGTCATATTGAATTTATTTTTACGTAACTGTTGCGGATGACAAGCATTAACACAGCTAACAGGAAAGTGACGCATGGCCTGCGCTTTGCAAGTCCACAGGAATTAATGGTTGCACATACAACCGTTTTGTTGTAATGGCGTCTGGAGGAAACGGCAGCCAAATTTTGGCAGTACCTTAAAGCCGCAGTGCATAACTTTTACAAACATGTTTTTCACGTGTTTGTTGAATCTCGTGGCAGATTAATATGAGAGGTCATCTGTGAAAAGATTGATCTCTTTCACCTCCTCCCTGAGCTGCTACTGCTGTCTTATTGGGGCTTTGTATCAAGTTATAATGTTGTTCCTTCATCAAAAACAAACCTGGAATGTTGCCTTGATTCTTTCATAAATATTTGAGAAATCATTTAATCTCCATGGCAACCATTCAGCTTTTCAAAACACCTCGTTAGACATAGTGCTGCATTAGAGACAGTTTCCAAGCTTCCGCCGCACAAAGCAATCCTGCCCCACAACTGCCCTAATCTGCTCCTTCAGACTAGCCAGCAGCAATTAGAAAACACCTGGTGGAACTGAGCATCAGCTGAGCTCATTATAGGAGCTACTTCTTAGTGAAATGCTGTAAAAACATTGTTAAAGGGTTAATAGAGGAGCCATGTTGTGACGACTTCCTGAAGACGGAGTTTCAAACAGAGCAGGGGTTTCTTAAAGAGACAGAGGCCCAATTTCAAGGCCTTAAATTACCAAGTCAAATTTCCTTTAAGCGTCAACAATTTGAAGTTAACATATCTACTTGATGCTACGAAATGAACTCTAGAAAACATTTAGTACTGCCCCTTTTAAGATTGAGCTGGAGGGGGGGGGGGAGATTTAAGGTGCACCTGAACACGCGACACGCTGGTAGTCCTGTTAACGTGACGTAAATGGATACTTGCACTCATTCAATGTGGACCTTTCTGACAGAAAAAAAACAAAAAACAAAAGGCGAACCTTGTTATATTTTTTAAAAAAAGAAAAAAAAGTCACATTGCGAACCACGCTTGTGTCAGCAGTGTGTTCACATGCTCCTCTGCACAACAAGACCTCTATCCTGCTGCATCCACCGGGAGACGGGGTTTCAAAACCTATCTGGAGGGCTGCAGTGGAGACAACAGAGGCCCGTGTTCTCCTTCTGCTGCCACTGTGCTGCTGGCCTGGCGGCCGAGGGAACACAGGGGCTGCTGATGGAAAGGAGTCTCACATTTCAAAAGGTCCCTTTTTTTTTTTTTTTTTCCTCACTCCCCACCACCCCCCACCTCAGCCTCACTGGATCAAGGCACAGACAAGCACAACACACGGGTGTGTATTTTGTGTGCGTCCGTGTCGCTTTTTGAACCAAATTTGAACCGTGTAACAAAGCACCCAGTGCGTGTGTGTGCGTGCGTTTCATATTCGGGTTACCAGCGGAGAGTAGCATGCTCTGTTCTCATCTCCACCTGATCCCACCAGAGTTTGTCAGACAGCGCAGCAGAGCTCCGCGTGTGCTTGTCTGTAAACAGTTTTACAAATGTGTACGAGAGACAGAGAGGAAAAACAGAACCGAAGAAGAGTCACATGGAGCTGTTATCATCACCGTACGCAGCGTTATCTCTGTTCGTTGAGCAACAACTTATCTTTCTGCTTTTCTTTTACAAAATAAAATAAAATAAAGTAACACCAGCTCGATGCGCTCCAATCACGCGGGCGAACTCAATCCAGGGGTCGGCGGCTGCCACCCCCGAGGGAGCGACTGAGTGGGGGATTTGAGTTCAGGACCAGGAAGTGTTTTAATGAAACCAGCGCGGCCTTGGGGGCGAGAGTTTCTCTCCGCTCCTTCGTTTTTACTTTTCCTCGCCAGCCTAAACACACACGCACACACACATCTCCTCCGCCCTGACCACCCACCCCCACCCCACAGGCCTGCTGCAGCTGGAGCCTTCAGTCAGTCCCACGTCCTAATCCTCCGAATATTGGAGCTTTCTGCGTTTCACGTGATAAGTACAGCAACACAGAGCGTTTGAGGAATACACCGGAAACAAGAGTTCGAAGCAGAGAAATGATAATCGGTGGTGAGATCCAGCGGCTTGTAAAGGAGTGAATATTTTCACGCATGTTGTCACGCTGCGACTTCTGTGTGTTTATTGGGATTTTAATGAGACCAATTAGTGAAGTAAAGCATAACACTGATAAGAATCTGAAATCATTGTATAACTATGATCCCCAAATAATACAAAAAATTAAAAAATCCTATAGTCAAATGCATGCACTCCAGTTTTTCTTCTATCTTCTTGAAAATCGTTTGGCATGTTCTCAGTAGTAACGGGATACGGGTTGCTCAATCAAAATATTTTCCAATTTATTAAATGGGGTGTGCCCAGGTCTGCGTCTGAGTAAAAGTCAAGGTGTCTTTGTGGTTGTACATGAAATTGAAGTGGAAGCAGAAAGTGTGGTTGAGGGTGCAGTCAGGGGAGCAGCGGTAGAGCAGAGGCCCCAAACACACGAAGGCCGTCAGTCCTGAGCCCAGCCGTCTGCTGCTCTCCGCCCATTTCCTGTCTCATTAACGTTAAGGCCCCAAATCTTTGTAAAAAAAAAAAACATATATATATATATATATATATATATATATATAACAAATATATAAAAACATATAACATATATATATAAAACATATATATATATATATATATTGTTGTTAGAAACGTAAATTGTGGTGTACTTCTTCACTATTTCAAAGTGGCAATATTATGTACAATTTGCTCTTTTGAGATTCACATAATCATAAAGTTATTCCCTCATCAAAGACAAACCCGGAATCTTGCCTTGATTCTTTCATGCATGTATTTTAAAAAAAATCATAATGTAATCTCCATGGCAACCATTCAGTTGTGCAAAAACGCCTGGGTGGACCGCGCTCCACCTTCCAAACTTCTGAATTTCCACCTCACAGAGCAGCCCTCCTCCATTCAGCTCCTTCAGACTAGCCAGCAGCAATTAGCAAACAGCTGGTGGAACTGCACGTGTACTGAGCTCATCTAAAGAGCTAGTTCTCAGTGAAACGCTGATAAAAACATTAATAAAGCGACGTGTTGAATTCCTGGAGGCAGAGTTTCAGAAATAGCTAGAGTTTTTAAAGCCAGTGCAGCTATTCCCATCCCAAACTAATCCACTTTATTCTCATCTCCCTTCAGATGATGTCAAATTTCTGTTTTACAGACAGCCGAGAATCTTCAGATAGACCTTCTGTACGAAGCATAGAAGGTCTATCTGTGAAAACCTGGTGAAAACCAGTTAGCTGGTTTTCACCAGGCTAACTGGTGCAGGCATGCTTCAACAAACTTAGTTACAATTGCAGTGAACGACACGCTGACTGAGGTTGACCGAAAAACCACGTTGTAACATTTTTATTTGCAAAAGAAACAAATGAATAAAGCCATACAATGTTCCTTCAGCCTCACTGCTTTGGTCCACTGCATGAAATACATCGTTTGCAATTGTAGGTCTGGAAAACTGTTGAAGAGTGGCATATTTTGTACCTGGCAGCGTACATCACACCAGGCTGTAAAGCTCCTTTGGCAGCGCTGTAATGACCGCACGAACCCGCTCCTGCACTTAAAAGGTGCGTTAAGACTGACATAAAGCGAAACAGCTTGTTTTCTTCTTGAAACATTAAGAAAGCACTCCATTAGTTTAGGCAGGCGATTCGTCTTACTGGTCAGCGGTCCCCTCGCGCCCAATCATCTTCCACTTTAGTCTGTCTCGGCTTGTTAGATGGTTTGATGATCTGCCTGTGCGCTCCTCACATTACTGTTTTATTTGGTCCTGAAATGCATCTTTAAACCCAACAGCCTTGTTACGTCGAGCTGTGGACAGGCGGCTTATTTCAAAAGTTGTCGTCCTCAGCTCGTAAAAAAATAAAAATAAAATAGAACTAGGGAGTTTGAACTCATTAAGCTGTGTCCTTTTGTTGATTTCGGTGGTTGCACTAATTTAGAGGCGGCATGGGCAGGTTTTTAATGTTTACTTTGCTCTGTTGTTTTTGCGCGGCTTTCTTTTCAAAATGAAACCGAGCACATGGCGAAAGTAGGGCAAAAAGCAACCCCCTCCTCCCCCCACTCCTCACAAGGTCTCGGTGACGCCGCCCCGTTACTGTCTCCTGATCTCTGCGTCTTTGGGACAGAAGTGGCTCCGGTCACAAAAGCACTCTTTGTGCTTCCTCAGGGACACTGCAGGCACTATTCAAACTGGGAGCGAGCGAGCGGACTGAACGGCTTCGCTCACTTCCTCTTCTGCCGTCACC
Source organism: Poeciliopsis turrubarensis (assembly GCA_010277015.1). NCBI lineage: Eukaryota > Metazoa > Chordata > Actinopteri > Cyprinodontiformes > Poeciliidae > Poeciliopsis > Poeciliopsis turrubarensis. The sequence continues at coordinate 3,003,607 of VMRN01000034.1, forward strand.
ACCGGCGGGAAGGTTGTACCCTGGTGGCATGAAGGACGCTGGAACGCCACGTCCTCGTGAGAAGGTCAATGTTTTTTGCAGTCACCATGCCAAAGGCACGTTGATCAACGGGTGGCTGCCGACAGATGAATGAAGCACATTTTGAGCACTTAGATGACAAGTTTAGTGTCCCGGACAATGTCCTGGATACAAGACAGATTTCTGCTCAGGCATTGCCAGCAAACTCCTGACTTTGTGAACACGGTTGGCAGCCCATCATTGCTAAGCCGTATTGTTATCTACTTTTACGGTGGTTTATTAAGAGTGTCTTTCCTACTTTAGAGTCACCCAATTGCAATAAACACATTTCTGATTACTGATGGCCTTGAACGTCACTGTGAACCCTTACATTGATCCAATCATTGTCAAAGGATGACCTGAATTTGTGTATAAATAGAGACTCACCTACATGGCACCCAGGTAGGTTAGCCCGCCACCATGCTAAAACTTGATACCCTGTCTGAAAGAATACTTGATGCCATTTACATTTTCCCAGCTATAAAATGTCTTAAACGTTCCTCTTGCTCCGAACTTAATTGCTCGATATTTGGAAGAGCAAATATCGAGTGAACAATCCATAGCTTTGTTCACTTCCTCCGCTGCCTTTGACGAACTACAAACCTATACAGGAAGCCCACAATTTGAAAAAAAAATAAAAATCTTCTCTTTGCTGATTGGCCTGGTTGAAATTGTACAGGGGGGAATCCAACTCTGTGGGAGAAATCCCAGATGGAGCAATAAACCGAGATGAGAATCAAGTCAGTTTGCCTAGTAAGGCAATGGCCAGGCTATTAGGTCCATATATAGCGAATAAAGAGCTTGTAAATCTCCCACATGCACATCATTGGTACCTAATAAGCAGCTATTGTTACTGAACAGTTATCTGCTAGACTCGGGTGCTTTTTGTCGGCTTGTTTCCTTTAGCAGTGCGTCATATTAAGCGCAATGATTTGTAGACGTTTCAATTTAAGTGCACACCCCATTTGCAGCTGGATTTCAACACACAAACCTTTGTTCGTTAATCTACCACACAGTAAAAACGCTGAAACTAGCCTCCGAGCAACCTCAAGCAGGGAAACGGTCCCAGGGACTGTTTGTTCTCTCATGCAGAGTGAATTAAGGCAGCTTGAAAACCTCGTCTTCATTTGCCACCCACGTCACTTCCAAAATTGTGCCTGCACCTCAGTCGAAAGTGGGACAAGTTGAGCTTTAAGGAGGGCAGTGCTACCTTCAAGTGCTCTGCGTGGAAAAAAAAAAGAATTAAAAAAAGCTGGGTTTTTTTTCCAAAGGAGCTGGAGGAGAACAGCAACAAAGTTCCTCTGATTTAGAAGAGAAAGAGAGAAGACGGGCTTTATTTGTTACGAGATTCCTAGGTATGACTTTTGTTTTAGGAATAAAACAAAACATCCGCGTTTTCAGCTCGAACGGCTTCCAGGGCGTATCCTACTGTAAAAAGTGGGGACTTGTGGCGGCAAAAGAGATAAAACAATAAATTTAAAAAAAAAAAAAAAAAAAGGGCCTCGGATTTGCCAGCAGACTGTTTTTATTTCCTTCTCGAGGTCAAACCTCCTGCATCAAATGTTGCTCACATGTTTTTATTACAATATTTCCAGCAGCACCTGAAGACAGCAATAACGACCGAAGCCGAGCCGCCCAGCCGACAGACCTCTTTCAATCCGTCTCTCCCCCCCCAACCCCCCGCCCCGTCCCAGTGCCCCTCCCAGGGTCTTACTTGGTTGTTAGAGGGCTGGTTGTGTTTTCTTTGTGTGGCCAGGCCTCACTATCACATTACTGCACACATGCTGATGCAGCAGCAAAATCGGCCCGCCCCCTCCTTCCCCCCCTGCCCCGGCTCCTCTCGGCGCGGCCGCACCGACAATGGAGCGAGACGAATCCAGATTTCAATTTAAGCACTGCCACGCCACAGTCTCCAATCAGAGAAATAAGTCCTCACTTTTTGTTATCGCCACTTCTAAATATAAGATTAAAATTTGAATTATCCAGGAACGTACCCCTCCGCCTCCCCCCCCACCACCACCACCACCACCACCAGCGGCGCCCCAGCCCCCCATCCCTCCGTCCTAACCACCCAGTCTCCCTTGATTAATTTCCACGGAATTAGTCACCGTCCTCCGCCGCACCGCGCTCGGATGAGAGATGGCTGAAAAGTTGGCTGCGCCTGGAGGAAATATTCGCTAAACTTTGATTTTTATCACGCGGCAGAGGGAAGACGGGAAATTAAGTTTGGTCCCAATTTTGGACGATAAGGGGGACGGAGCTGACACATTTACAGCTGTGATAGCAAAAAGTAATACAGCGGTGCACAACTCCAAGAGGTTGATAAGCAAATTAATATAGCAGTTTAGACAGAGGACCAAGTTATTTGTGAATTACGTTACCTGCTTTATTCATCGCATGGCTCTCAGGCTGTTGGTTCTTGGTCAGTGTCCTGATTTAACTCGGTGAATAGGGGAGCTGAACAGAGAGGACGATAGGTTGGAAATTAGAAAACAGATGAATGGGAGTATTGGTTGCGTGTGTGTGCGTGTGTGTGTGTGTGTTACCTCTATTAAATAAGCAAACTCCTCCACAGCTTTAACAACATTTTTCTTGGAAGCTGGTATTAGCCTGAAAAAGGTGGAAAAACTCTGCATATAACAAAGCAGTATTCAGCTTTTTATCAGGCCAAAAAATTTTGACATAATAAAAATGTACATAAAATATAACACTTTGTAATTTACATTAGTGCAATGCAGACGTCAAAGTAATAACTGTATAAACTTCCTGGTGCCAAGGTTCATTGGTGCTCTCTTTGCACCAATGAAATCGTCCGGTAGTCTTACTTAACACTAAATGACAACATTTGCTCTGATTTCAGCTGGTCTGGTTCACACTGCTCTGTGTCAACCTGTTCACCTGGTGGCCATGCTAATTTGGCTTGGTACCAAATTAGGAAACTTGGTAAACATGTGCATCTTGTCAGTCCCTACAAAAAAGTCTCTAGGAGCCAATAGGAAGTCAGCCATTTTGGATCAAAGCCGTCATTTTCTGTTTCATAGACGTATCTGATTGAACTCGTCCTCCAGTTTTTCAAATACAGACTTCAGAATCGCTCAGCTCACTCTTGAGGCATTGTAGTTCAAAAGTTATCAAAGGATTTCTCCTACATCAAAGCATGCGAGCGTGGCTAAGTGTCAAACTTTGACTATTCGCCATGAATCATCAAGGTTCAATAACTTCCACATGCAAGGTCAGAGCTGCATCAGATCACATTGTCACGTTCAATTGATGACGTCACATTAGCCCCACCCACTTCCGACAGGAAGTCACCTGTTTTTTCTGCTGTATGTCTCACCTTTTCTTGTGCGAGAGCGTCTGGTGTGGCGAGCAGGCGGCGGTGCCGGAACCCCCGCGGTCGCCACTGGGCCGGGGCGGCGTTGGGCTGCGAGGGCTGTCATATCTGCACAAATTCCAAATACAATTTTCAGAAGGTGTCGACATTTTGTTGCACGTCTTACTTTCCTGCTTGATTTGAAGGTTTTGTGGAAAATTTGTGGAACGTGAAGCACCTCGACAGGATTGCTGTCCTCGCAAAAAAAGATAAACCTTTCAGAAGGATTTTAAAGGTTGTGACAGGTAATTTACCACGATTCCACACCGAATTGCCACTGTCTGTTGCAGGTGACACAAAGTGTACCAGCACATCTAAATTTGACCTTTCAGCAAGATAAAGCTGCTTGATAGCAAGCGGCACACGAAGAGGAGGGGGGTGGGGGGGTGTAAGGCTTCGGCGAGGAACCTCAGCCGCCATAGAGCCAGACTGAAGCTAAAGGAAAACGACTGTGAAAGAATGTTTATTTCTCCTCCCCTGAAGAAAAGCCCTTCATTGATGGTTTTTGGATATGCTGCCCTTTTGGAGACACGGAGCTGCATTGACCTGCTCTTTTCTTTCCCCCTTTTTCCTCTTTTGCTCTGTCCACCCACCCCCTGCTTTCAATCACACAAGAGCTGGAGGGGAGCCTGTAAAGTCGGCAGCCATACGTTGTGTTATAAAAATAATCCAGGTTTTATTGGGACTGCCACGGGAGGGTGGCACGGGGCTGGGAGGGGGGGGGGGGGGGGGGGTTAAGTGGTTACACAGCACAATCCACCTCTCTTAGCAGAGAAGAACTGCACTGTTATATACTGTACTGGCTGCTTGGCAGACTTGCATACACACAGACATATTGAGAGACAGAGGAGCTATTGGACGTGACGGACGTGTTTTTCTTGGAGACAGAGCACAAAGGTATGAGCGCTGACATGTTCATCTGTCTCCATGTCGATATGAAGAGGCAGTATGTGTACAAGCATCCGGAGGTACGAACAAAATGCTGGTAGTTCCCACACAATAGGGCTTAAGTCTGCATCCAGTGCCCACAGTCTGTTTCCCTAATGGTGCCAGTAGCCTCTTGTCCCCAGCAGGATGGAGACGCTCCAGCAGCCAAACAGAGGGCGGAAGACCCGTTCACACTGAGCCACTCTTCAGTTAAACGGTAATATTTAAAGTCCATCACTTTTTGAAACCGGGCGTCAAGATTGAAACTTTTCAGCGACTGTGAAGCACTCCTCAGTTGCAAAAAGCGCGCAACTTACTCTGGGGTTCATTCTACGCATAATACCAAAAACAATGGATAGCACCGTGCTGCGTTAACTTGTTTAGCTTAACACAATTTCTGATAGCTTTGTGTGTGTTACATGAACACTTCATTCTGTTACCGTTTACAGTTTGAGGCGGAAGCTAAGGGTCAAAAGTGCATCGGCGTTCAGTGACATGTTAAAATCACAGTGCCACCTAGTGGCCTGGCATGGCGACTACACCTTCCCAAGGTGTTTAAATGTGGAACTTTTTTTCTGAATCAACATCTGCAAATGCCAACGGCTTCCAGGCAGCGAAGCGTAGCCTATAAAAGGCTGAATTTTGCTCAGCGATTCTACGGAGGCTTGTGCAAATGCCACATCTGTCTGTAAGCGTCTTATTTCTGCTTGTGTGGTAGGATCTTTTAGAGATTTCAGAGAACTTGACAAACCCTATTTAGAGCAGGAAAGAGAGTATGCCAAGATTATTTCAGGAGAGATCTCAATCAAATCGGGTTTTGGGATAAAGGTCATTGGGGGGAGGGGGTAAAAAAAAAAAAAAAAATCACAAAAGTGCCTGAGCAAGTTGAGATAATGTCCGAGGCATTTTCAGGGTGATGCAATTACAGCGGCGGGCAGCTGGGTCCATATGTGGCACGAGCTTGAAGGACAAAAGGCTCTGGGAGAAACTGATAGATTAGAAAAGGGCACGGTCAGTCATTTGTCTTTTGTTTTTTTTCCTATCAGAGGCCTTCAGTGTCGCGGTGTTCCAGGGGACAGCTTTATAAAGCATGAAAGATTGCCAAGCTTATAGGCATTTATGGCAAGTGTAAGTATTTTGACTGTTTTTCACGGCTGAGCGAGTTGCCCTTTTGGATTTCTGGGCCGTCTGGGGAGGGGGAATGCACGGCAACACCCAGGCTCCCGAGAACCCAAGATATAGTAGCAAGGACGGCTGCTTAGCCCTTCAGAGAGAAACCCTACGTTTGACGACGTCCGAGAAGGCCAACTCGGGTCACAGCAGTGGAATATTCCCTCGACGGGATGGGGGAAGGGGAAAAGGAGAGGCCAGGGTGTGGGAGGCATAGGCGGCTGTCTCTAGAATTCAAACGCCGTCAGGCCTTCACATCTGTCTCATCCGCGATGAGATGGATCTGTAAAATTAGCCGACTGAAAGGGGTTGTGGTTCCGACGGGGGTGAGAGCACTGCGACAGAGATACATGTCAAGAATTGGATTAAAGCAGATGGCTTTCTGAAACCTCAAACCAGCGTGATTAGATTTTCGCCGCCAAACACTGATTGAAGGATGATTGCATTAGATGTCACCGGGAAGGAAAGATACACAAAAAAACAAGCTCGATTTGAGCAGTGCGGCAGGGTGGTAATCCGGTTTTTTTTGTTGTTGTTGCTCTGTTGCTTCCACCTAAGATGCTTTTGCCAAAAGGTAGAAGAGTAGCATCAACACAGTTTTTGTGACCGTGCTGATGAGCAAGAGGTGATCTGTTTTTTGCTGCCACCCAATATTTTCAATAAGATTCTGTTGGAAGATGGGAATTTATTTGACAAAATCTCTTTCATTTGCAAACATGAGGAGGTGAAATAAGAGAAAATTGTGCGCATTAAGTTATGAGGGGACAGTTTCAGCACATACCATAATATCTTCACGATTCCTTGCAATTGTTCTTCTTATTCTCTACCATCCAAAAATCCTGGCAGCTTTTGGACGCTAGCATAAATAAAAACATCGCAATGCTAAAGTTTTTTTTTAGTTTTTTTTTGCAGTCACAGTCATAGACTGTGAAAACTGGTAAACGATCAGCCATGTCATTTATTAATATTCCACTAGTTAAAAACTATTTTCAAGAACATCTGTATAAATATCATCAATTAAGTTTGCACAGACCGGTGTAATGCGACTGGGCCTGGTGATTTTAGGATACAGGCTCAGACTGCACATGGTGTTAATAAATTCTTCTGTCGTTCTATGTTTATTTGGACTTAGAAGCTTTAAAAAAAAAGTCCACTTTTTATGTCATGGCATGCCATGTTGTTTTCCCACAAAGCTGCCTTTTGCAGTCATCAAAATATATTGTGCCGTGCGACCGGCGAGTCAAAGCTCGCCGTCATCTGCAGGAAGTTTCAGAACATATTCTGTGCCAAGCGGCCGAAAACCTTTGAAGTCCCCCAGCAACGTCTCGCTCACAAAGCAGCGCTTTTTTGGGTTTGGCTATTCTGGGAGGACCTTTGTCACTTTTCAACAAACTCTTGTTTCTAATTTTTGTTTTCTTGACCAAATCTTACCTCGTTAAATCGCTTCCGTTTTACTTGCAATGTCAGCTGTTGATGGAAAACGCGCAGTCACGCAGTCGCATTTGCATTCCTCCTCCCGTCATGACCGGCGAGGCTCGCTGTATTCAGCATTTGCAGCAGCTTTTGTCCCAGACCACCAGTGGACACAAACGATGTGCATTCATGACCGACCGCCAACAAGCCGGAGGCGGAAAATGGCCTTTTGAGAGAGAGGGAAGAGAAAGAAACAAAACGACCATATTGTTAAAGCCGAGGAATGTTTTCACTCAGACGGTGACCGAACTTCTGGCATTCTAAATGAAAGAATCAAAATGCATGAACAGGCAGACTATCTGCTTGTTTCTTTTCAACAAGAGAACAGGTCAGTGTAGGAGGCAACTGCCTGTGGAGACTGTCTCTCTCTCTCTCCCATGCACGCTGGTATTCTTGCATATTTATTACTGCCCTAAGAAGATTCATGAGGCAGACGTTGCAGAAAACACAGACGAAGCTTTAGGGAAGCGAGGCTACTCGACTCTTTGGAAAGACCGACTTGGGACCGGGGGCTACGGTAGGTAGCTGCAGGAGGAAAAACAAGATTCTCTGGGGCCCTAACCCTGCTTCTCTCAGCAGTTCTCCCCTTTGTGCTGACGTGCCGCACGCCCTCAACGGGGACGTTAAGAAATTTAATAACCTTCCGAAACTATCCCTTTTCACATAATGATAAATTAGCATGGTTGGTACCCTTTAGGTGACAAAGAACAGCAGATCCACGGAGAGATCCAAATTAAAAGGAGATTTATAGGCTTAAAGGTTTCAATAAATTCGGTAAAAGAAACTCAGAGACCGGCCAGGAGTTTATCATTGGCATCGAACCGATTTATCCTACGGACTTTTCGGAAAATCGGGATACCTCCCGGCCTACGGACGTACGTCCAACCTGAGCGACCTTGCTTTGATTCTCTTCTAACCACAGCGAAGTCTTTCATCCGAACGCAAAGATTCATTAAGTTTGTGAAGCCACAGTAAAAAGACAATTCTTCTACGATCTTCCTTGGCCTCTAAAGAAGACATGATTAAAGCGTCTCTGGTCACTCTCCATCTTCCTTTAATGAATTTACACGTTAAATGAAATAATGTTCTGCCGAGGTGTAATTTCCTTTTTCTGTCTTGGGGGAAGGAGGAAGCCACTCATCATACGGGACACGCTTTAATACACTCATCTCAATAGATATTAAGCACCGGCCGATCGCAGAGGCAGTGATACATCGGGGGGCCATTCATCTCCGACGAAGACGGCGCATTTCTCCTCTCCGGCCCACAAATGTTTATCCGGAAGATTGCGACGAGACGGAACGTGGCAGATCGGCGGCGGGCTCGGAGAGGTTTTCTGTCAGATCGCTGACGTTGCGAGGAGACCGACAGATTGATTGTGACATCTTTGCCTCTCGGCCGTTTGGCATCAAGCTGCCGCTGCTGGCCATCAGCCATTCATTACCATTCATCCAGTGTGTTTATGACCCATCTAATATTCTTCAATGCTCTTTCGGTGTTGGGGGTGGGGGGGGGGGTCAGGTATGACTTACTAAATATGCTTCACCCCGTCATTCATCAATTTGACCATCTATATAGTGTCTTTGACGGAGTACCGTCTTGGAACTTTTTCACACTTTTGTCATGCTGCAGTGGAGAGAGTCAAGTACAACTTAAATGCCTGCCAAGATATGGGTGTTCACCTTTCAGGAAGAAGGGGGGGCAATGTGAGTATTAGTCAGACAAGCAGCCCAAAGGCTCATAGCAACTTTGGAAGAAGTTGACAGAAGGACTCCAGAAATACGACCTTTGTGAATGACAACAAGAACATTCTGGGAAGAAAATCAGAAAAAAGTTCAATTTACTTGGCAAGTTCTGACATGTCCTTTAAGCACATTAACTGTTTTACAGAAAAAGCTAAAAGAAAAAAAAAAAAAAACACCTCAAATCTCAAACTTGGGACAAGTAAACATCCACAAGGACGTACAAGCTTGAAATTTCACATTTCACTTTAAATGTTTCATTTTTGTCGCTTCTGTGCTGGAAAACGTATGCTGCTGTTAATCAATCCCCGTGTCTGAAGCTCATTATGACGGCCTAGTCAAAGTCCTATCCCACAGCCAGTTGAGGATCTGATCAAGCGCCTGAAAAATTGATGCCGACAGACATCCTCAATCTGACTCAGCTTTAGTTGTTTTGGTAAATGGGAAACAAAAGTCTCTGAGCTATAAATACAGCGAAGGTTTTTTTCCCCGAAGTTCTGACTCAGGGCCCTGAATACAAATGTGAGCTAGACTTTCAGGTTTTAATTAGCAATAAAAAAAAACAACAAAAAAAAAACAAACAAACTGAAAGCCATGTTTCCTTTTTCCTCCACTTTACAATTATGTGCTACCCTGTGTTGGTCTAACACATAAAACCCCGATTGAAGCCTGTGGAGGTGAAAGCATTATCCAAGTACCGTCAACATTTCAGTCATCTGACATCTTAAATACCCTCCATACCCGACAGCTGACTTCTCTCATTAATATTTCCCAACATCGGCATGCGACGATTCAAAGCCACGAACTCCCGCTGACACTGGCAGGTGAGTCGAGGCAGAAATGAGGTAATCGTTCAGAAACACTGCTACCAGCTCTGGGTTTCAGTCGGAGTCAACCTAACATCTCCCTGCGACGGAAAGAAAAAAAAAAAAAAAAAAAAAGTCCAAACAGGGTCAAACAGAGAGGAGCAAAAGCAAAGAAAGTGGCGGCTCACGGATGAGACAACCGGTCCTCGGCTTTTTGAAAAGACGTCGCCGCCCCCAAGCGTCCCCCCCACCCAGGTCTCAGAGCCGCGCTCTGCCTTCTGATGTGCTAAACGCCTGCTATTTTACAGATGCTTATCGTTCACAAGGCCTCGGATGCTGCCAGCTGTGGGACGGAGCCAGCCCGAAAGTGGAGCTAAACTGTGAATCCTGCATTTCCAAACCCACCTGTTTATTGCATGAAAGGAAGAAAGAAGTAAAAGGTCTGAAGAGTGTGTGCTGCTTCTGAGCCCAAGCTTTTTCGGGAGGAGGGTTAGTTTCCATCAATATGTGCCAAAAAAAAAACCCCAACAACAACAACAAAAAAACCCCCTCATCTCTCTGTTGTTGTCGGGGAAGATTGACCTGAATCGTGAATCGAGAATTAATCCCTCCTACGTATAACCATGTGAGGCGCTGGATTTCCCTGAGCCCGGCCCGGCACGCACCGTCCCGGCAGCTGACGGCGCAGATTAATCCGTATTCTCCACCGGCTTTATGCGCTACACACATTTCTTCACATTTGGAGGAGTTTTTGTTGGCAAACTTAGGTGAGCGGAGAGAAATCAGAATGAGAAGAGGATTAAGAAGAAAACTAAAGAAATTTTGACGAGACAAAGTAAAAAAAAAAAAAATACACAATTTTTTTTTTCAAAAAACGTAACCAAGCTGTAACAGAAAAATACAGAAACTGAGCTCTGTTTCTGTATTCCTCTAGGACATCGCTGTACTGTTATATAAAAATACTATTTCCCCGGGGAAATGAATGGTGATAAAAGTGTGGACTTTTATCGCTGTCGCACCTGCAGAAAGAAATGAAGGTTAGAATCTGACCGTTCCAAACAAACATAAAGAACAAAGCATAGAAACACTTACTGCACGAATGAAACAAATGAGGAGGGACTATAAAAAGAAAGCCAAGACACCAACACACCCTATTCCCATATGTTACCATTCTGATCTCCACTTGACCCAGCTCCATTTTAAAATGGTCAGTGTTCCACATGTCGCCCCAGTGGGTATGAATGGCCGGATTGTCTGTAACACCAAACAACCCAAACTACCAGAGTATGACATGATGAAGGGGGGACTGCTGCGTTTGGGGTCACTTTCCCGCTAATTAACAAGCTTTAGCAAATTTTAGCTTTTTGCAGATTGCCTTGCTTTTTACTCTACAGTACTTTGGTACTGAGAGGATTCCATGTCTTGGACCCGTTTCCGAAAAACAACCCGAAATCACCTCTTCTCCATCCTGATGCCTGGCAGTTGAAACGAGGCGCTGGTGCCGATATGCTGTTTGATTTCTCTGGAATATGGAGCTGTGCGTTATGACCAAACGTCTCTATTCGGTTCCCCTCCCACCCCTGGAAGTCTCACGGTTCGTTCAGAACAGGTTTTCTCCTGGCCACAATTTTTCTGACTTTACGGCAGAATTTTAACAGTTAGCCGAAGCCTTTAGCATCTGGGTTGTTGCGATTTCTTTTAAGAAGAAACCCCACCTCATAACCCTTCCCAGATTGATTAGTAGCAACAATTGCGTCTCTGGTGCCTCTCCCGACTTCGGTTATCTATGCGCAAACAACTAAGCTTCAGCTTTTACGGAGATGACCAGCTAAAAAGGTTCATTTAATCAACAGTGCTGAAAGTCATTTGTTTTTCCCACAACTGCCTTGACATTTAATGGAAAATTTCTTTCAGTACGTTTTCTTGGTCCTGCAATTTCACTGTGTTCTCCGAACGACTCGCTTTGGGCTGCCGTTTTTTTAAAGTTACACGATGAACAATTGCAGTTATGTGCATATTTTGATTTAAAGCCTGCCATAAAGGGAGAACATTGGGTGGTAATTTTCACCGTGTTTCATCATATCGTAGTTCCAAACTAATTTACAAGCTAAATAATTATTTTAATCCGCAAAGTTAAGTCTTTAGTTCCAGACTAAATATTAAAATGTGAGATAGTTACTTTGTTCACAAACTCAATATTTAGATTCAAATTATATACTAAATATTTAGTTCAACTCAGGCCTATTTCACTCAGGGCTAAATATTTAGCTTGCTAACAAAATATTTAGCTCGCAATCAAACTAAATACTTAGCAAGCAAGCAAAAATATTTAGCTAGCTTCCTGACTAGCTAACTTGATAAGTAAATACTTAACAAGCAAGTAAAATACTTAGCTCACTTAGTATGTAGCAAGCTCGATATTTAGTTAGCTTGCTACTAGCTACCTACTGCAAACTAAAGCAAGTTATGAGAATGACAAAAACACACAACCCTTCGATCTTACAAACTGTTTTAAACCTGCACTGGTCACTGCATTAATGAATCACTGGACTGATACAAAAACGGTTCGATAAACCTGTGATTCATTCGTGGAGAGTGATCCTTCTAAGGTCTTTCCAAAGAAAAGGAGTCGATTTGCATATTTCCAGCATCTCATATCAACTTCCGGGGGAAAAAAAAAGAAAAACCGCAATGCTGCAATTAAATGGCGCATCCTTGTTCATGTTTGTCGGGCGCTGTGAAAAAACAGACGAAGCGAACGAGCTCGGAGCCGCCGACTCGCTGTCATTCGTTATCTTTCCGCGCCGCCCTGTCAGCCATTAAACGGTAATTTGTGTCTTTCGCTCTCCGGGGGCTCTCGGGCCTCGCGGCACGCCGTCTGCGCGAACGGCGGGAAAGTTTTTTCCTCTTCCACTCCGTCGACGGCTGCACGTTGCATGACGGGCTGAAGCGAGTCCCTTCACGCCCACTGCAGGTGCTGGAACAAAAAAGAAAGTATAAATGGGCTCCATTTGGAGGTGTGAAATTAACTCCAGCGAGTTCAGCTTGATATTTGGGACGCTTTCGTAAAAGGAGAGAACGTGTCCTTAAAAGCGCCGCTCGACGTGCCTCTGCGGCTCGTCAGCCCTGACGGAAGGCCGGCGCCGGTGTGAGTGGAAGCCGTGTGGAGAGTTTATTTTTCAGGTGCTAAATTGAGTTGTTTTGGATACAGCCAGGAAGGCGAAGCGGACTGGGAGCTCCGGTAATAAAATGAACTTGAGGTCAAACGCGGAACGTCACACGCCACTGCCTCTCCTCACAATACGCCTCAAGTGCGTTTCAGTCGACCTCGGCGAGAATAATCCCAGCAAATTAATTTCCAGCAACCTTTTCAGTTCCTAACTGTAGTCGACTGGAGGAGACGCGAAGCAAAGGTTGAGGCCTGCTTGTTCAAGAGATTCTTTCTTTTTTTTTTCCCATTTTATTTAAACTCTTGAGAGGACCAGTTTCAACCCAACAAAAAAAAAAAATCAACTTCCAAATATAAAGCTGTTATTTGACTTTGATTTGATCCGAGGTGTTTTATTGTATTTTTATTTTTTACCAGACTGTTTAAAAAGAGTCCAAATTATATTCCTAACCCTAACCCTAACCCAAACCCTACACATACCCAAGTCATTGCCCGACTGTCTGCTACCTGCTGTGTTTCAGATTATGGACGTTATAATTTGGCCCAGTTTATTTGCTAATCTGTCTGAAAGAGGATTTGGGTTGCTGCAGTATTCTCCAAATGGGTTTCATCTGGAAAGTATAGACATAAGCTGAGCTGAAGATTTCTGTCACAATGGACTCTGGTTATGCCGATATCTGAAGTGGTGTTTGTTTAATGTAGAAAAGAGTCACAGTCATGGTGTACAATGCATTCATTTACTTTTTTTCCTTTCAGTCTGGACGCCTAATCTATATGTCATAATCCAGGCTCTTATCTGTTTAGAATTATTTTCCCGATGTCGGATAATAGACAATGTAAGCTCAGCCTGCAAACAGGAAGCTTCTGGAAGGCAGCAGACCGACACAAGAGGAACATTGACATCTTCCTCACCTCTTTCTTTGTAAGGAAATGAAAAGGCTCTTATTCATCGTAGTTCCAAATCCCAACGTTTGCAGTATCAAATGAAAGGCACCGATTTTTAAAATTCCTTCAGGCTCAGCAGAGCCATTACTTCCTTTTCGACTGCAGTGACGAGACCCGGGTCTCGTTCTCCCAAAAAGCTTGCTATATTTCGCAGAGTTTACTAAATTGAGTGAGAGCAGATTTGATGTACGTCAAAGTTGGGTTTTTCAGTAAATGTTTCTGCTTCTACTTATTGTAAAAACAAAAGGTTGGTTATAGTACGATGAGTACATCATGTTGTACTTCACGTTTTTAATTGCAAGGAAAGTATATGTGTAGTAATTCAGTTAATCATTTTTAACACAGCAGGTTGAGATTATTTGAGCTTTGTGACATTATCCTGCTGGATGTAGGATGTAGGTAAAGGCAGGACGAATCCAGGTTTTTGTGCCGCGAAAGCCAAATTCTGACGCCATGATCAGCTGAAGCGAAAGGCAAATGAATGAAATGGCCTTTCGCTTTTCCCAATCTGCTGCTGTCCAGTTTTAAGTAGTTGGTTGGAGAAAATCAACTGGGGCGCCCTCCGCAGTCAGATCTCCCACCAGGAAAGTGGGAGTAACTCCCGACTACCCCCGGATGTCACTTGCAAGGCAGACTTCTCGTTCCAATATGGCCGCTTCTCACGTCGACAGTAGCGAGCTGCGGTGGAGGCACGTTTGTTTCACAAGACCCAGATGAAAGAGTGCGTCTGAAATCGATGTTGCAATGTGGCGCCTGCGTCTGTAAACTGAACAAATTAAAAGTAAAACTTAAAATTGCCTTTGTGACAACTTTTCAGTTCAGTCTCTGGTAGCTTTAAAGTGAATTATTTCAAACCCATTTTCAGGATGCAAGCCCTCGCTCACCCAGTGCGACGGGGCAAACTTACATTGACGGTATCAAATTATGCATCAATGACAAATTCAAAGACTTTTTGTATTATTGATTCTAAATGTATGAATAACACATCTGACAAGATAAAACCATTTCGATGTGTCTCAAAAGTAGACTTTCTGACATCACTTCGGCACCCGACGGCACCTGACTGCTGGTGACGGCGTCCCTGTGAGAGCGTTACGTCTTTGTTCCCGGAGAAGACTGGATGTAATTCAGCAGGATGACGTTTTCAGGTTGTCAAAGCTGCGACATATAGTTTGAACGCACGAATTATTAAAAAAGCAAAAAAAAAAAAAAAAAGAAAAGGCACGATTCCCCAAAGGCTTCTACCAATAAATGATCTCAGGATAACAGGCAGAAGCAGACCACAGTAGCTAACGAACATCTCTCAGTATTTTCGAGCAGCTTTAATATATTCAGCAAAACCCGACTTGTCTTGGTGTGATCTGAGCGAACGTATTCCACTGTGAGGAATTTTAAATCCCCCTGAATGCTGAAAGTTTAAACTAAAAGGCCTGCAGAACCTCGGCTGCTCTGAGCGAGGTTCTGTTTCATGAACAGGGGCTGTTAAATTTCTCCGTGTTGAACGGCGAAGAAAAACGCGGACGCAAGCTCGTCTCGTGGCGACGCCGAGCTTCGTCGGGTGACCGAATCTGTCGCTCACCGACGCAGAGGGGCGACGATCCAGAGGGTGGCCGTGATGCCCCGCTTTACAGTCGATCCCTTCATCCGTATGTCGATGTTCGAGACACAGGCTCATTATGACTGTTTGTCCAGATCAGAGCAATGTGGCTTTTTCTTTTTCTGTAAATGTTTCATGTATGGTCAAAAGCACTCCACGCCGCAAAGAAACAGTCCATTAGCCATTTTTATTGGGCAGACCAGACCGCTTCAAACAACAGGACCTTAAAACAGAAGTTGCTGCGTATGACTCTGAGTCTGAGTGTTTGTGGGGAAACAGACAATTAAATTAGCATCAACTGACATTAAAAGAGCAGCACGACCTCTGAAGTTCCTGCGCATTCTTTCCCAGACTCGGCCACTTTTGATTTGTTTTCACCTACACATGTCGCCAGGAGGAATTCGCTCGTCTGCTTCGGCACGTTTAATGAAGATCTTTGTCCGTTTTTTTTTTTGTTTTTTTTTTTAATTCACGTTGCGCTTGATGTGCTTTTCCCATGCGTTTTGCGATTTTATCTGTGAACGGTGCCGTGCAAATAAAACGTGACTTACTTTACAAAGACGGAACGGCACCGGCTGGAAACGTGGCAAACGTTGCGGCTGTGTTCCCCGATTGAGCCCAGTTCAGGCTGTCCAAGTGTTAAATCAAATTTGTTTGCATGTTCATAAAGCACACCGGTCATATAAGTTATCTCCACAAAACCAGAGAGAAAAGAAATTGCTAACTCGAGAAACAACTAACTCTGTATCTCAAGAAAACGACAGCAAAAACCGTCGGGAAATTAGCTTATCTTGAGAAAATGAGAAGCCAGCTTGATATCTCAAGAGACTGAGAAATTGACTCATTCTCTTGGGAAAACCCATCATCTTGAGAAAACAATAGGAAAGACGTATATGCAGAAATGGAAAATTAAGTCCTCAGCTAGAGAAAACCACCGGGAAACAGCATACGCGGTAAAACGTCAACTCTTGGCTTCTGTCTGTGACATAAAACCCTAAGGAGTCGATTTTCTCTCTTTGTGGTGGAAACGGGACAGAATGCAAACAGTTTCAATCGGCAAACAAACTCCCCAGCCTTCCAGATGTTGCAGGTCGGACTCTCTCAGAGCAGGACTCTGGTTTAGTCGGAGCCAGAACTGACCGCCAACCAAAAGCCCTATTCCACAAAATGCTCGCTTATGAGGGGGCCCTCATTGGAAAGCACCTCTGGGTTGTCTGGGGTCAGACTCCATGTTGAGGACCCCCTCAAAAAAACCCAAAACAGACCTTTACTTTGCACACAATGAAAACTGGCTTCAGTTGGGGCCCTGGGGTGTCGGGCCCTTGTTCATAGGGGCTAATGGGCGGAGACGAGTTTGTGTGCCCTTTTTTTCTTTTTTTAAATCCTCCCAGGTTCCTGCTGCGCTGCGTACTGCAGAAGCAAGCAGGGGTGGAAGGGGGGCACACACACACACACGCACACACGCACACACACACACACATACACACACCACACGCTGCAGCGCCACGCACCAGCAGCAGCAGCAGCAGCAGCACTCATCATTTCTAGCGGAGCCTGGCACAGAGACGCAGCGCTCACGTTTCTCCGTCAGACTGCTGAAACTTCTGAGACAGAGAGGCGGACAAGATCCTTCCAGCTCGTCCCACTTAGTGGATTAAATTTACGCTCTCTCTCTCTCTCTTCTTTCTTTTTCCTCCTCCTTTTCTTCCCCTCCTCCTCCTCTTCTCCTCCTCTTCCTACTCCGGGTTTCGTGTTACAAAGCCTTGGGAGGGGAGTTGCGCGCAGAGGAGCCAGTTCTTCTGTGCAGAAACTGAATGACAGGATCATATGGCACGATTCGCCTCTTTTGAGTCCAAACATTTCAAATCGGAGAGGACACGGGAGAGAGGAACCGCGGACCGACTCGTCAGAGACTGATGGGAGATGTGGAATAATTTATAAGTCAAACCAGAAAAAAAGAAGAAGAAGGAGAAGAACAAGAAGAAGAAAGAAACAACAAACGCCAGATAAAGGAGAGAAGAAGAAGGATAGCCCGCTGGATCCGTCTGCTGTGGAAGAGGGGGGGGGGAAAACACAGGCAGGACGCAGCGGCTGTGATCATCGGCGCAATAATAAGGTAAGTTTGGATCCGTTATTCACGTCGTGGCGGCTGAGAGCGCAGAGAGGAAGTCCGAGGAAAGGTGGTGGTGGTGGAGGAGGGGGGAGGAGGAGAAAACCCCACATCGACGCTGAGCGCGTGGAGCATCAACTGTTGCGGTGAGGCAGCTCGCGCTGTCCGCAGATGTGTGTTTTTGTGGAAATATCGCGGTGCGGGGCCGCGCGCGATGCGCCGGTCCGGTCCGGTCCGGTCCGGTCGGATTACCGGCTCCGGTGGTTTCGGTTGCGGCGCAACTTTTTATCGCGGTGTAAACACAGCGCAGTGCGGCCGGGAGCGGCTGGGAAAGGAGGGGTGAGGGGGGGGCGGGGGGGGGGGGGAGGGGGAGGGGGGGGGGGGCGAGAGGGGGGGGGGGGACCGTTTCCGTAAAGCACAGGCTGAGAAAGCCGCTCTGCAAAAAACAAAATCAATGCACCACGCACATCACTAAAGCGACTGACTGAGCCGGATGTGACTCTGCAACCCTCTCACGTAAATCTGGAATATTTAGCTCTCAAGTTCTAAGAGCTTCACCAGACTTTTTATTATTATTATTATTATTATTATTATTATTATTATTATTATTATTATTGTTCCTGCACAACATCTCCGACTTACTGTTATCTCCCTGAAGACTTGCATGGTCTCCTCTCCTTCTAACACATTTAAACTGAGGGGGTTAAAAACAGAACCCAGTAATAATGCGTTTGATTTCACGCTGCAGGGTTTCACAGTGGCACGGTTTTGTTTTGAAAAAGGCGCACTGGAAAAAAAAAAAAGAATAATAAAAATAAAAATCCCCCCACTTTTTCTCCTTTGTGTTTATTTAGGTCCATGACATCACAGGAGGGGAGGACATCCAGCTGACAAGCTGGCAAAATAGCTAAAGCAGCAACTTTTGGCAAACTTTGACTGAAACATCTGAGTTGCATTTATGTGTCAGGGGAGTCAGCCGCTCAGCACATGACCCTTGAGGTGCCTGATGATGATTGTTTAGACTTTACCTTGTGAGAATTTGCGTGTTTTCCTTCTCGACGTGTTCTATCTGATTGGATTGGGTGCACAGTGGCCGCTGGAAAAATGACTAAATGCTGTTTCTGTCGCCTTGCAGGACTTGCTGGTTCTTTTTTCCATGAACCAGCAAGTGTGATGCAGCTTTTAATTTTGGTTTTGTTTGTGGGGGGAGTAGAGATTTTACCTTGACTAAATATGCAACAAAGAAATCACGATATTTAAAGTGAGTTTGATTCATTTTATGGAAAATCGTTGTTTGTATGTGAGCAGGTTTTATATGCAGAGGTTCAAATTTACTGGTTTTATTTATTTTTAATTTTTTTTGGATGAGCTTAACCTCATAATAAACTTCTAACATAATCGACCGCTGCTCAGAAATAGTGCTCTGGAGTGCTTTTTCCTCCTTATTCCCTTACAGATTTACCTAATGAAGTAAGTATTAGCTTCAGTTGAGTGATTATTGCAATTACTCAGGAAAAGGGGGAGGGCCGGATGGGCGTGTGTCCACTCTGAACATTGAGTGGGGTGGGATTCGGTGGGGGGTGGTTTACAAGCTGGATGGTGCCAGAACCAGTTAACTAACAGACAGGGCCGGGGGTCGGCGGGGGTGGTGCAGAGCGCAGACACTATGAGGCTTGTCTGCATTAGCGGAGGCACGTCACACCGACGTGGGCCGGAGGATGCGGGCTTCAAGCGAGCGTCGCTGTGGGGGTCTTCTTTCCAAAGTGAGAGTTGCACCGTTGACTCCAGAGGGTTCGCACAGCCATTGTAGCACATTTAGCAGGGCTGGATCTAGGAAGATGTGGGCCCTGGGGCCGGAGTCAGGTTCGGTGTAGATCTGTAGCCACAGATGTAAATTGTAACTGCTCATTTATTGGGTATGTGTTTGGAAACAAGAAAAATATTCTGCTTGAAGTTTATGAATTCTATCACAATTTAAAGTCAGTCAGCAATCATATTTTGTTCATTACGTCAGGTTTTCTTTAGCAGCTATCTTGTTTCTTAACTTGCATTTAGACATAGTTTTTCAGCCCATTGAAAATTGTAATTTGCATGTACTTTTGGGCTAAGCTTGTTTAAAAACTTTTAAGTATGTCAAAATAACTTTTCATAATCAATCAGATAGTCCAAGCTGTTCTCGCAGATTAAAAAAAAAAAAAAATGTGTTCATATGAAAATATTTTTCGGAAGCGATTTTTGTCGTTTTTCTGTTGCCAAACATGTTGCCTGTCAGAATGAGAGGCCTGTATGCGGCGTTGTAACTCAGAAATTGTAATCTACCAAAGACAAACAAGGAAAGCTAGTGAGTCTGAGATAGTTTTTGCTAGCAGCTAGTTTTTGCTAGCAGCTAGTTTCTGTTAGCTCAGACTTGCTGCCTGAATGCTTGCCAACTGAAACTAGCAAGCACACAGAGTTTCAGCTGGTTTCAGCTAGCTACATTCAGCCAGCTAAAGCTAGCTGAAACAATCTAGTTTTAGCTAAAGCTAGCTGAAACAATCTAGTTTTAGCTAGCTGGAACAGGTATTTGTAGCTGAGATTGAATGATTGCATCTATAAGGAACTCCTGAATAGCTCAGCTCCTAAGTTTAGAAAATAAAATGTAAAAAAAGTCTAATCTTAATAATAAAGGAAAGTTCCTGGCCCTTTTCTCCATTACCATGGAAGCAGTTTCAAAAGAAGTTGTCGGTGAAAACAGTTTTGGTTTTTGAGTATTTCCGTACCTTTTGGTTTAAAGTAAAATCATCAACTTGAAATCTAGTGTTGGCCATAACAAAGCCTAACACAACACAGCGCTTGTTCTCGCACACAGACTGAACCCAGATGTTAATGCCTCCATTGAGCGAGCCGCAGCACTCCTGCCGTCTCGATCTCTTCATTGTCGCACAGACAATGAAGAGCTCCTGATGGGCACCCTCCTTCCCGTCTTCGCGCACATTCAGAACCAACTGCTAACAATACACACACAAGCCCACACACACACACACACACACACACACCGACTGCAGACAGCCACGCTTGGGCTGAGCCGTTCAGCGACACACATACACACGTGCTGCTTCAAAGGGCCGTTTAATGTTTTCTTAATGTCATTCGAGTACCAGCGAGACACAACTCTTAGAACTTTTACATCCTTTTTATGGCTGGTTAGCGTGTTTTTCTGTGTGTCATTGACTCGCTGCCGTCTGAGACTATTATCTTCCAACGAGCTGACAGAGTCACAGGAGACAATTCATTACCTTTTTGTTCTCGGAAACAAAACTGTTACAAGCCTCATTAAAAGACGCAAGCTTTATTTTGTCATCTGTGAGCGGCCACACCGCGGCTCCGAAGAGCAGGCTCAAAATCGTACTGGGTTACGTTTTGGGAGTCAAATGCTGTCTCAAAGGCTTGGGTACGGACCGGTGTTAAATTCTCACTGTATCCTAGCCTTAGATATTAACAGAGGACCAAAAATCATCTTGTATTCTTGTTTTTAAGATTGTGTGGCGCTGGTGACATTTACTCACCGCATTGAGACAGAGAGAGGAAGACATGCAGCAAATATGGTCAGGAATGGGACCCAGGACGGCTGCATCGAGGACTAATCCCTCGGTATGGGACGTCCGCTCTGCTGCTTCTGCAAAGTCAGCAAAAAGCTGCTTGCTAGCCCGGCTTGCTAGGCCTACAAATACTGCGGATATTTGTAGGGATTGCAACTGTCGGCGAATAGCTGAAATTACCAAACACTTGAGATCTCCTCTGAAAAGGGTAATAAGTGAACGTCTCACTAGATCAAACATCAAATATACCGTCAAGTGCAATGATACACACAGTGGGAACCGCTGAAGCTAACATCTACAGCCTTCTGTTGTGCCGGTCAGCGGCAAGAAAAACTAAAAACGTTGCTGGTTTGGCTGCTTTAAAAAAGATCACTATCAGTGCGCCTAAGTATTTCTCTCCGTTTGCATTATTCTTTTGAATATTTAAGTTATGCTTTATGAAAAAAAAAAAAAAACGCAACAAGGCGTACGCTGACCATTCCCTTCCTTCACAGTTTCACTTGATTCTAATCTGCCTTCACTGCTCTGCCTGGGATTTCTCCCATTGAAGTTGATTCCTCAGGTGGAATTTCAATCGGGTCAATCGGCGAACAGAAGGAAAAGTTGTAAATGACGATTATGAGAATGACCCTGTTGTTTTAGAATTGTAGTCAGCTTGTAGATCTACCGACAGCAGCGGATGAAGTGAACAAAGTCGTTCAGTCGGTGTTGGTCACTCTTCCAGAGATTGAGTTGACACCAACAGCGGCCTCATTCAGATCGAGACTTCCATGTCTTTGCAACTAAAGATGGCTGTTTACAATGTCGGCGATTTTGGTAAGTTTCATAGCGTCGAACTGTTGCGTAAACATTAGCAATTGTATGAAATTTTTAACTTCAGCAAAGTTCAGGGTTCCAGCAATCAATAGTTGAGGGCTCTGGCCTGGCTAGTTTTTACCATCCTAGCATTTACCATAAATAATTGGGACTTCCACAGAAAAATTTGATAATAGCTGAATCCGGTAACGCTGAACCACAAATAGCATTCGCTGGCGTCTGACCCTTAGATGAGAAACTGTGAAGAAGGCATTCAGCTAAGTTTGCTGCATTGATCAGATTATTGAGAAAACTTTCTTGAGCAGTCAGAAGGTTGTGCTCTTTTTGGCATTAGGGACGCTTTAGAATTAGTCATAAACACAACTGCATATCGACGAGTCAAATCTGGAATGGAACGTTGCCCAATGATTAGATTGTTTAAAACACTTTTAATCATTTGTGGGGAACAAAAAGAAACACTGTGATATTTAGCATTTCAAAAGCTGTTGCTCAGATCTCATCTCATTCTTGTCAATGCATCTTGCAGGTTGTTATTGCCTCATGATCTGGTTGTCCTGTTTTCAGTTTTACTGTCCTGTCACATTATCACTCTTACCCTGTGTGTGTGTATGTGTGTGTGTGCTTCTGCGGCACATGGCAGCAGCAATGCGCAAGGGTCAACATTGCATCATCGCCATTATGTCGTCACTGCACCAGATGCCTCCCATCTGCTTGGTGCGCGTCTGTTTGCGCGTGCCTAATCGTCATGTACGTGCCACATGCATCGAGTCAACGCGACCGGTTCCGCCAGCCACACGGCAGGCAGCTGGATGCCGCGGTAACGGGACCGCCGATGCTTGACCTCTCGCTCGGCGCGGCGTTTGGATCCCGGTTGTTTGCTTTCGGTGTGGGGAGGGGACCGGTTGATGCGCCAGACTTTCAACTGGAGGCACGGCTGGGAAAATAGAAACGTTTCCATCCAAATACAGCTACAATTTTTCCCGCCTCTCTGTACTTGAGGTGGAACAACAACAACAAAAAAACCTCTTCCAGAAGCTAAATGTGCTGTGGACGTTAAAACAGGTCTGTGTTTCCTGCTGAGATGAAGGGAGTTCTCATCTCAGGCGTTGCCCTCTGTGTTCAGAAGCTCGCCAAACAGAATGGAGATACCGCAGCTGTTTTAGTCCTGGCGAGCGCGCGCGCGCGTGTGTGTTTGTGCTGATCAGAAATGGCCCATGGAAGGCCAGAGAGCTGAAGCAGATGGGTCATGTGAGAGCCCGAGGGGCTACAAAGGCCAGGGGGAATGGGGGGGGGGGGGGCACAGGCCTGGGCTGGATGGGCTGATGTTTACAGCAGAAGCAAAGGAAGGGGCTTGTTTACACCGACAGCATGCTAAATGAGCCTCGGTCCGGGAGCGCAGCGATATAAACGTCGCTCGCACACGGCTCCGATCTGCATAAGCCGATATTTTCTGTAAGTTTTCCAGCAGCCGTAAGGATAAGATGGCAGTGATATGCGGAGCCTAAAAATCACAATCTCACACACTGAATTATGTTCCACATTAGCACGTGATTAGCACATCGCTAGAGATGAGCCTGTGTCGGTGTGTTTACATGTTCTTCCCAGGGAGGAGAAGTTGTTTATATTAGAGATCCGTTTTGAGTTTTTTGTTCTTTTTTTTCTCTTTTTGCCATCTGGAAGTTTTGCAGAAAATAGTTTTTTTCCTCACTACACGTGAAATCTGCAGTGGCGATGAGTTCACATGCGTTTGGAATTAATATAGTGATTTTTTTTTGGGGGGGGGGTTCATAATGGAATGATAAAACAACTTCTTCTTTCAAAAGAAGAAGTCAGTGTGAAAGTTTGGATTTGTTGTTGAGACATCCAGGATCAAATATGTACATACACCATCACTTGTCGTCGGATGAGACATCCTTCAGCAAGTCGCTGTAGCTTGGAATAAACGACCCGGAGCGATTCTGGCTGGATTTGTAAGCGCCATCCTTTCGGTAGATTTCAATAAATTTGGCTGGTTTCCTGTCACATACACAGCAGCTAATAAACATAAAAACATTTTCAGTAATGCTGAGGTCGAGACCTTATCAGATGCTAAATCTTCGCCTGCTTTATCCGTTTAAAAGTTGAAATTCCGACATATGTTTAAGATCACTGTTGAATTTGTGCTCATTTAATATTCCATCCACTGTATGCAGTGCACCAGCACCACTGGCTGCAGCAGCGCCAATTGGTTAATAATAACCGGGTTGGTTGTTCTCATTCTTATTGTTGTTGACTGTATCGGATTGTTGACTGTATCGGAATCGGCTAATAATCAAAACTGCAATATCGGTATCGCGTAGCGTAAAACTTCCCCTTCTGGAGACGTTTGACGCGTCTTGAGGCGTTTAGTCGGTTTTGTGAGTTTTCCTCTCGCTCTGTCCGTCCAATTAGATGTTATATGAGAAAACAGAAGAAAAACGACTGCAGCATCAAAACATTCATGGGATATTTAGTCTGTTTTTGAGCGTAAGCGAAATTCTCGGCAGCACTGTCACCTGAGGGTATTGAAAGCAGGCTGAGAATCAAGAGCAGGCCGAGAGTCCTCTTGAAGTCTTTTAGGAGCTTGTCTTTGTCAGGAAAGACGGATTAATGCTGAATCTGAAACCTATATCCCTGGAAGCTGTTTTTCCACTAGTCAACTTGAGGAAATAAAAAAAAAATAAAACAACTTGCTAAAATCTGGCTGCAGGTGGAACAGTGAAAGTGTTTCATTGGCATTTAATCACGTGGCGTCGGGACTCTGCTGCGGTCATGAATATTTATTGCAGTCTAAGTATCGATGCCCACATTTCGTTCGCAGACGTTCCTGATCAACAGGTGGCAACTGGGGAAAAAAACTCACACGGTCACGACACAGAGGCCCGTTTATTTTAGCCGCTGGCTGTTTAGGTCCGACAGTGACTCATATTCACCTTGCCACATTGCTGAGTTAGCAGAGTCGCATCTCAGTCTCCATGACAACAACTAGACGCTATCCACTTGGTTTGGGAGTTTTATTTTCTCTCCTTCTGCCACAAATGTGAACATGTGGGATATAAGAATGAAAATCTGATGGTCTCTGACACAAAACTCAAAATAGGTTTTTTTGTTTTAAAGACTTTCTACGCGGGCCTGGTTCTGGATTTAACTTGTTTAAAGTTCGGAATCAAATGTCCTGAGTACAAAAGGGGGAGTTTGCTGCAAGATTTATTTTTTGGATGATGTGTTTTGTAAAGCAGGGAACAACGTGGCCCTCTTCCTGAGGCTGCTACAGCTGCCAGAAAAAAAAAAAAAAAAAAATCAAAACGCACGTTCATATTACAAAATACACAGATGGAGCGTGTCTTCACTCTACTGAGACTTCCATCGCTGTGCTGAAACTTTGATTGGGACACTTTCTAACTTATTACAACAACAAAAATCCAACTGGGTAGATGTCAGATTAACTTAAAAAAAATTAAAAGTACGGCTGCAACAAACGATTATTTTAGTAATTGTTATTCTGACGATTAATCGATTAATCGGATATAAACAATTGGCATATTTCATAGGTTTTTCATTTAACCTTATTGTCTCATGTCAAGTTGATATTAAAAAAAGATGGATGTGGGGTTGCAGCATACTATTATTTTACAATTCGTTTATCTATCGATTATTCTGACAATTAACCGATTAATCGGACAGAAATGGGCACATTCTTCAAGTTATCCTATTGAATAAAGTTAGTTCATTCAATATTGGGATTACATTAATAAATCCAGATAGACATGTAATTCAATTCCCTTTTTAAACAAGATACTAAACATTTTATTGCCCAAGATGCGATAGCATAGCGTTGCTTTAGTGAAGGAGCTTTAGGTAGAGCAGAATTACAGATGAGGGTGTTTTTTTATCTTTAATGCTAAATGTGCATAGACTTTGTTCAGTGTTGGAATGATTATCAAAAGGCCTTTTTTGAGTCTGCATTCTCAAATTTAACGAACAATCAATCAATAAGTTAGTTGACGACGATTTCAATAATCGATTAATCACGATTAGCCCGATTAACTGTTTGAGCGGACAAATGCAACAAATAGCGACTTGAGCTAACTCTGCGCCTCCTCACTGTGCGAGCTTGATGCGAATCGCATTTTGTCCAACGATGCAGAAGTCAACAACATTTGTTCAGAGTTACGCTCTTATTTGGCGTTCTGCACAAAAATGTTTTGCCTCGAAATCGGTTCGTGTGCGACAGAAGCAGCCCTGATTGCAGTTGTTCCAGGACGCGACGCCTTTGCTCTCCTCCGACTCTGGCCTCTCTTTGGGCGTTTTCTCTTCCTCCCCTTCTCTTATTTAGACAGATTTCTCCCAACCCCCTACCTTCCTTTTTCCAACTTCCTCACTTAATCCCACTCACTTTCAGGAGCCTAATGAGGTCATTTTTTTTTTTTTTTTTTTTTTTTTTTTGCATTGCCAAAGTGTAAGCACTCGCCACTCATACAGCTCAACTGTCATTGAACAGACAAGTGCATATTCAGTCTATCGTGAATAAAAGTGATGCCGTGGAGAGAGTGCTGTGATCTGTTTGGTGGTTTCTAATAGTGGTGCCAGAGCACCGAATGCTCGGAGAGCGGCCACTGTGGATCGTTTTCTCCTCTCTCACGAAATCAATTCACGCAAATTAAATGAAGTCTTATTGACGTTGCCGTCAAAAATTAACTACATTATCAGAAAAAGGAAAAAAAAAACAAAAACAAAAAAACGCACATCTCCCTGATCACAGAAATACAACGCAGTGATAAATATTTGTCACCGGCGATGACTGATGCGTTCCTCCCAAAGGAGGAATCAATAAATAAGTAAATAAGCCCTGAGGGAGGGAGGGAGGGAGAGGAAATGTTTCCAGGAAAGACTGACTTGTGGAAAATCCAATATGGAGCAAAACTTGACATCCTGGCAGCAAATACGCCGGGCCGGTACGTCTTGAGTTGTTTTTACCCTCTCGCTCTTTCTCGCGCCGCGGCGGAAGTTTTGCTTGTCGAAGCTCTTTCATCGCAACCTGTAATTTCCCTCCTGTTTGCCTGAGCAATGCAATTATGAAACAAAATAAATAAATGAATCAGAAAAATCAAAACAAGCAACACGAGAAAACGTCAGTGTGCAGCGGAGAGAGACATCACCCAGATCTAATTGCTGTTTTCGGATTCAAACGAACAGACGGCGAGAAATCCGATGCTTCCGGTCACGACATCGAGGTTTGTGCTTTCCTGCAGCAGAGTTTAAAAAGACGCTCGCCGGACTCCCTCTGGGTGGCTCTGCATTATTAATGGCCGGTGGAACGGGAGGGCAGGGCAGTCCCGACCCGCCTGTGTATTAACAGCTGACCACTGCTGGCCATCTGCTGCCCTCCTCTGCTCGCTCTCTCCGTCCTCCTCGCCGTTTATCTCTGG
>VMRN01000034.1:3035816-3037353 GCA_010277015.1 Poeciliopsis turrubarensis
GGCACTGCAGCAATTTCTTGTTCTCGTCGTTTTCCAGTTTTCTTTGGCGCGCTCAAATTGAAGCCCGATTGGCAGTTTGAATCACACATCATTTCTTTGTTATGGCTACAAATGCTTTGTTCCTTTGTCTAACTCACTGGATTCAAAAGTGTGAACCAAATACTAGAGTTTGGACAATGTAACGAAAAACAATCATCTTTGAAATATGATCGCAAGAATCCAATATTTGGTATGCTGCCTCATTTAAGGGCAATCCATTCAAAGTAATGTGATGCAATTGGTCAGTTGGCTGAACTTTTACTGTCCTTTATAACCACATCTTAGTTTATTAGGGAAAATAGCTTAGACATGGTAATGATGGAAAAGAAAGAGAGTTGTGTTAAGTGCAATGGAGTATCATTACTGGAATAGTCAAAGCCAACACCAAAATGCCATGCAGCTCCGTTGCATATGTTTGGGCCTTTTATTGGTGAATGCATTCAAAGTACTTTGGATTCGTTTAACATTTTAAGTTGCTCTCGGGTTAATCATACGTATAGGAACACTTGACAGAGTTGGATCAATCTGTCGGCAAGCAATCGTTATGTCTTATTTCATGTGCATGTTTCCTGGACCATCTGTCCAGGAAACATGATTCACACACACGGGACAGCGGTGACTCTGGAACTGACTCTGAGACCCGAGTGAGCGATTCTGATCAGGTGACTCGTTTTGCAGATGACTGTACGATGTTGTATGAAGCGTCATGAGAACTACATGTTAGGTTTGGCGTGGGAAACGTACCGCAGCCATCAGGAGAACGGGAGTCGAGCCACTTCGTTGCGACACAGCTGAAAATCTGTGTTTGGCGTTAGTTTTTAAGGCTTGTGGCCGAGAATTTTTGTCGGATTTGCGTGGCAAAAGCTGCGAAACGTTCTCTGAAACGTGCAGCTGGGCTCGGTTTCAGCTGAATGTAATATGAATCTCTGATGTGACAATTGACCGCTGATTTGTAACAGGCACAAAACAAGAGTCGGCACCGAACCAGTGAAAGGAAGAACCACTCGCCGCCTCTTCTTATTATGCAGATTTGTTTGTTTGGTTGGAGTTGGAACTTCTTCTCATATGAATTCTTTCAAAAAAATCGAAATTTCACAAAATTCACCAAGCACAAACACTTTTCACGTCTCTCAACACATTTAAATCTCACCATTTGAGCGTGCACAGCCATTCACAACTGCGACATATGGAACAGTTTATCCCGTAGCGTTATTCGTATTTCTCTTCCCCCCGTCTCCCCCGTGTATCCATAAGAAAACGTCCTCCGTGTTTTATGAACGGTGTGGGCGACAGAAACTCTTCCTTGTGACTTGGATGTGTTTTTCTGCCTCGGGTCGGACCGGCTGCATACGCTCTCACCCAAATTTCTGAT
The DNA here is from genome assembly GCA_010277015.1 of Poeciliopsis turrubarensis. Lineage (NCBI taxonomy): Eukaryota > Metazoa > Chordata > Actinopteri > Cyprinodontiformes > Poeciliidae > Poeciliopsis > Poeciliopsis turrubarensis. The sequence continues at coordinate 3,037,228 of VMRN01000034.1, forward strand.
TCTGATTCTTCACATCCAACAAAATCAATAAAACCTCTTTTGAAAAGAGCCTGAAACCTAAAGCAACGAGACAGAGAGAAGATAGATAGATAGATAGATAGATAGATAGATAGATAGATAGATAGA